>VUQI01061971.1:29220-55471 GCA_015106735.1 Paratilapia polleni
TCCAAGCAGCCAGAGCCTTGTAATTTTTAAAGTGGTCTTGAGCAATAGTTCTCCAGGCTTTCTGAAGGTCTTTCAAAGTTCTTCTGTGGACATTGGCTGCTTTTTCAGTCCAGTCCTTGTACCTGACCATTTTCAGAGGAATGTTGTTTTTTGTTTGTTTGTTTGTTTGTTTTGTTTTGTTTTATGTTGTTGTTGTTTGTTTGATTTTTTGTTTGTTTTTGGGTTTGTTTGGTTTTTTTGTTAAGCCACTCAACACTGACCTATGAATCATTCAAGCATAAAAAAGCCTAACTCAACTGATGAACTAGTGTTGTGTCTACACATAACAGACAACATAGCAAAGGCACAATTTTAAAATGTATAAATTTAAAATTGTCTATTTAAATTGCATTTAAATACAATGGCAGACCATCACATAAACATATAATTTGTTGTTGTTGTTGGCCAGTCTGCCCCGTCTTAAGCTCTTGTTGCTCAGTGGCCTTAGTTTGCTCTTACTTTGAGTTTACTAAGGCTATGCAGCTGCCTCTCATTATACATGGCACAGTTTGAAATTTGGTGCACTGGTGCAAGCAACAGTGAGACTTTTTTCTCAGTGTTATGCAGTCACAAAGACTATGCCTCATTTGAACACCGCTAGGGTTCACTGTTAGGGTACAAAGCAAAGCACTCACAATAAAATTGGGCATATGCATTAATGGACACTGGACACCCTACCTCACCACGCATTCTCATTATGTTTATTGTTTGGGTTTATTATTATTATCTTGTTCATTTGCACTCTGACATACTATATGTCCATTTGGAATAACAACTGTAATGTTTTAGTAGCTAACTACGTTTTAAATGAGTACCTAACACAGGCACTTTGTTAACACCAACCTGTCACAAAAATGCATAATCTGTTCCCATTTCTGTAGCTGAATCTATGAAAAATGCCAAAGATAACACAGTTTGACATAAGATAGTATTTTTGCACCAATAAGGTGATTCCCAAAGAGCTATTAGCCGAAAACTTGGCATATATTGCCATGGTGTGCAGTGTGTCCTTAAAAAATCTGAGGAAACTGGACCAGTGGATGACACGAAGTGACAGGCCTAAAAACACTATCAAGAGCAGATGAACAGTATCTGAAAGTCATGTCCTTAAGAAATAGAAAAAAATCCAGCAAAGATCTGACACAGGACCTGACAGATGCATCTGGTACTTCAGTTGATCCATCTGCTGTTCACTGAAGCCTCATCAGAAATGGTCTCAGTGGAAGGGTGGCTGTCAAGGAGCCATTTATAAAGAAGGGAAACAGGGAGAAAAGGCTGAGGTATGCCAAATTACACAAGAACTGAAAATTCTTGTCTTATGGAGTGATGAATCCAAATGAGAAATCTTTGGTTCAAATTGTCGTCAATATGTCTGGAGGAGGTTAGGAGAACGTAGAACAGTGAGTGCCTACAGCCATCTGTAAAACACGGTGGAGGATCTGTCATGGTTTGGGCCTGCATTTCAGCCAGTGGTGTTGAGGGTGTTGTCAAAATTGATGGAATTATGAATGCAGATAAGTACAGTCAGATTTTGATGGACCATGAAATACCATCTGGAAAGTGTCTAATTGGCAACAGCTTCATTTTTCAGCATAACAATGATCCCAATGCAGTAAAAGCATACCTGGATAAAAACAGAAACAAAAAAACACACACACAATGGAACACTATCAGTCATGGATTGGCCTCCCCAGAGCCCGGACCTCAACATTATTGAAGAAGTGTGACAAAGAACAGAACAAAAGGCAGCCAAGAAGAGCTTTGAATGTCCTTCAAGAAGCCTGGAGAACTATTCCTGAAGACTACTTAAAGAATTGACAAGTAAGCTTGACTAAAAGAGTTCTTATACTTATTTATTTTATACTTTGTGAATTCAGTTTAGTTTTAGTTTTAGTTCCCAGAGTGAGTTTACTCATTTCAGTTAAGTTTTCATTTGTTTCTATGTTCGTTTTAGTCTTTTCAAGTATTCTAAAGGTGCTTTCACATAGAAAGCGACACGCGCTGCACTGACTGCTAGGTTGAGTGAACGCCCCAAAATTTGTGTTGCGTGGGCCACTGCGCTCTGCTTGCACTATGTCATTTTTTGTGTCCGCTCACGGTCTTCACGTGTACTATATGCACCCGCTCCCTGTCATTCTGCATTTCTATTGGTGAATGTAGGTCAAAGTTCAACTAACATGAAAAGGCTGATCAGAATTCAATTCAGAGTTCTCTGTTGATTCAGAGTTCAATCAACAAAGGTGTTTTTGAGTACTTCAGCAGTTGTTATGCATGTGGGCCTGTGGACAGATATTATCAAGACCATAGCATCACAACCTTGCATGATACAGTTACAAAGTTTTACAGGTGTGTAGTTGAGATCAGAGGGAAGGTGCAGTTCAAAGACAAGTGTGATCCAATCTTTAAATGCTAAGAAAAGGTCGCTGGAAGTAGGGGTGGCTTTATTGTCTGCTAAATCTTCCTGAATATCTTTTGCAGTCAAACAGGGGCTCTGAATTGCCTTTTTAACAATCCAATGAGAAGTTCTAATGCTGAAAACTTTTCTTGGTCTTCCAAACCTAAACTTCGCCTTCACCATTCCTGTTAGCTGCCATTTTTAATTACATTACAAACTGAGAAAATGACTAACCTTAAACCCTTATATAATCTTCTCCTGCTTTGTGGGAATCAGTTATTCTAGTTTTCAGTGGCATGGCTGCTGATTGTTGAGACCGAGGTTTGAAGAGTCAGTGTATTTAAAAAGCGTTCAAATTTGATTTGGATTCTGTGGTTTTTCCTAACTTTGAGTGAGAACAAGGCATAGCCATGTAGACTTTTTTTGGACTTCACATTCATCTTTTTTTCCCTCAAATAACAGAGAAAACCTGTTTGATGAAGCTCACAGCTGGACTTCTCTAATGAAATCCTGTGGGAGGAGAGTGGATTAGTGAGCTTCTAGTTATCTGTACATATCTGCTCACTCGATATCTCAGACTCTATGAATTAGATTTTAAAACCCAAAGGCTGCAGACTTACGTAGTGGAACAAGTAACAGTAGGTGTTCACCATAAAATGCTGAGATAATTAGTAGAGCAAAAAGCATTGTGCTTCGTTTTCCTGACCGTTAGGGAATCATTTATTCAGCTACTGTTCAGAAAGTAAAGACAGTTAAATGTTGCGCTGCACCCCAGTGTCCAATCAGGCGGTTTGAAAATGGTGAGTGCTGTGTTTGTCTTTGACAGAAGTTAGACAGATGCAAGTGTTAGCCTTTGTGTGCATGCCCCATCAGAAGTTAAAAAGCTCATGGTGGTGTTATGAGACAGACAAGTGGTAGACTCATTTACATACTGGTGAAGAGCGAAGACACACCAGGGACAGACCCAGACTGTCTACTGGCAGTCTCCCACATATAACACAGTGTTGGACTTTTGTGTGATTTGACTGAAAACAAACCAGACACACAATCCTGTCTTAACTGTCTGACACATTTTAGATTTTCTTTTCTCGGGTTTGAATTGAAAGGTGTGTTTTGCTCATTTCAGAGATGGGACCGGTGGCTCAAAATGTTCATTTAATTATCCTCCCAGTGCCGGGTCATAGTTCACATAAAATACTTCAGTGAGTGAGTACTGCAAGGAAAAGTCTGAATAGGAATAAAACATAAGAGGAACAGTTGGAAACAGTTACTGAATAAGAAATGGAAAACAGCACATTCAGTGAATAATTACATCAAAGTCCATTGCTCGTATACAGCAACTGATTGGAATGACTGGTGTATTGTGAATAGTTGTTCAAATTTACTGTGGTGTAAAAGTGAGTTTATCCTTGGAGCTCCACAGGCCTTACTGAGATTCAGCAACGCTTCATGACGAAATACAACCACATAATAGAACTTTATGTGTTTAAAGTGCCAGAAAATATCCTCAGGGTAGTTACGTTTTCAGGGCAGAGCCAAAGAGTGAAAGAGTGAGTTTCAAAAGTACTTTAATCCCTTCCTGTGGCCTCAGTCATACCTGAGCTAGTGAAGAATTTTAAATGATTCACACAAACTCTGCAAGCAAATCAGTATTTAAATGAACCTAACAGGTATAATGTACCTGAATCCTGCCAGATGAGGGGAGTGTAGCTGTGTGTTTCAACTCCAATAAAATACCTTTTTTAGTTAAATAGCTACATGGTTTCCGTGTCCCAGTGCTCAATGTAAAAAGTCAAGCATTCATTAATGGATGCTTCGGCTTGAACAATGTGATGATAGCTAAAAAAGGTCGTTACATCTTTAATGAACTTTTCAAAAACACAGTAACCACTTCAGGGTATTATTATTCCAGTGTTCAAATCTGTGAAATGTATGAAAGGGACCCTCATACTGTTACTGAGATCCAGAGATTTTTTTGTTGTTGTTTGTTTTCACATGAAAAAGCTGTATTTTATTTCAAAACTTTCTGTTGGTTAACTTTGATCTCAGAGCTTGTGGCACACTCAGTTTCTATTCAGGTTTTTCAAAGAGATGTCAGACTTGTCGAATGGTGTGTTCTGCAGCATTTCCTAAATCTCATATATTCTGTAAATCCTACACATTCACACCCATAATAGTCAGTGGACTATTTCACATATAAGTGCTGATTATGATTTTACTTACTTTGTAGATTGAGAAAATGATCCCACGTCTTCACTTAATTAAAGAATTTAAAGACCCAATGGATTTGCTACGATGCATCAATACAAAGAAGACAATGGGGTTGTTATTGTTGTTTAAAGAAAAGCTGCCGCTCACAGAGCTCGTACACATTTATCACTGATGAGGGTACAGACGCTGAAGGGAGATAATAAAATCAAGTATCGTAAGTGTCCCTGATGTTAAATACTCACGCCTGCTTGATTATATATAGTGATTACATGGCAAATCTCTTGACAGGCCTTTGAGATAAAAAAGCAAGAACATATATCTACAGTTTTCCCTGAGATGCTGTTGGCTGTATATGCATGTCACAAAAGAAACCTTTATTAAAAGTCTCAGATCCACTTCAGACTCACTCTGTCATAATTTCATCAGGGATTGTCATTCATGTAAAGAAAAGAAGGTCTCCGGGTGATTTAGCCTGTCAGACATAAACAGTGTCCCCGCTTTTGATCAGCTAAAGTTGTTTCAGCCTAGCAGCAACTGGCAGGGCACTGAACTGCATGTTCAGCAGAGGACCTCATGTTAGAGAGCCTTTCAGCTTTTCTTCACTGGATTCAAAGTATCAACGCAGTTTGTGTGCGTTGCTCTCTGTTTTTCTCTCACAGGTGACCTCATCATATTTAAAGCTGCCACCTTTGTCTTGACCCTTTCTCTTATAGTTTGGTGTGCGTGCATGTTGGCGTGTGTGTGTGAGTTCATTATGCTTTTTAAGTTTCTATGCATGTTTGCGTCTTCACTGGCGTCAGTGCTGTCACTTTCTGCGCCAGTAGCAGGCTCCTCCCACAGGCCAAGGCCCCTCCCCCTTCCTTTCTCTCAGTATAAAATATGGTCCCCCTCTCTCACTCACATACTCACTCACAGCCTCATCAGTGGAGCAAAGCTCAACATCTTCAAATCATCCTCTCCTGGTTTACTTCAACAGCTGCAGGTAAGAATAAAAAAATGCAGTTTGTTTATTTTTTTGTTTTCTGTCACACACAGACAGTTACACACAAACACACACACACTAATGCTTTGAGAAGGTGGCTGGAGGGAGTTTTTCTTATTTTCAATTATCTATGTTTTGTTCTTTTTCTTTTTATAGCACAAATCCAGGATTATTATTATACACCTGACTGTATTTAAATTTGGTTTTCACTATTATTTTCTTTCATGTATAGTTTGATCAGTTATAGCTTTAAAGGAAAAGAAAATAATATTCATAGGATAGACAAATATGAATTTATTGACAGAATATGCAATATGTATAATGCAAAGTGTTTAGAAAGTAATACATAAATAAAAGTAGAGCCATTTAGACCCAAAAGAGAGTGATTTGGCTGCTTAAGGCTAAATATATTTTACTGTCTGAGTGTACAAATGATCACAGAAATTTATTTTTGCCCTTAACTTTCAACTGTGTTTGTGTTTTAAATTTTCATGCATAAAATGTTGGTTGTGCATATTATTTGGCTGTTGTTGTGGATATTATTTTACAAGGGTTGGACAAGAAAAAAAAAGTAGGAAAGAAATTCCCAGTGAGTTTCCAAAGGAGCTAATTTTTCCATATCTCTGTGCAATAACTTAGCACCGATGAGTAAAAATGTTATTTACTTCATTTTCTCATTTTGTTTTTGAGGAGAGGAGAGGAGAGCTTTCACATACATTACAGTAGCACATCATTACCAGCCCATTGAATAATGAATGAGAGACAATGACCAGCTGCTAAAAGGGATTATATTAGCATCAGGAGAATGGCTATTTACACCACCACCGTGTCAGTTTAAACAAATTATTCAAACCGTCCGTTTCATGGAGTTATAGTGATAAAATTACAATTGGTTTAAAACTACTGCACATCTGTAATGATAAAGAGAGTTTGACCAGTGTACAGTAACTAGAAGATGGTGTGGTTGTGATGAATGGCTAGACTATGGAGGGATGAGCAAACACTTCATAAAATAAGTGAATATCTAAAAAAGATTTTTTCTTGTAAAGGTCGATGTCACGGCACAGTTACACTTTCCTGCATATGTGTTTTCCTGTGTATATGTGCTGCAAAAAGATCATTCCTTGACTTAGTAAAGGAATGGGCACAAAGAGAGAGAATAAGAGAGATCTACAGAGTGCTGTAACACTGAGACAGGCTGAGACAGTGGGGCTTTTGAATTATTGGAGAATGAAAGCCCCCAAGCAGCTGGGGTTGTTGGTTATATCTAATTAGATATTTTCCTTTGGAATAAAGCAATCATTCATCACAGTAAATTTGCTGCTTTGCCAGGTTTTGAGATAAAAACAGTGTTAGATGATTAACAATTCAATCTGAAAAAAGCTCTTTTTAACACGTATATTTTCTCTCTTTAAGAGAAAAAATATGTGAAATATACAAAATGATGTTCTAAGCAGATAATACAGAAAAGTCTATAAATATATGCATAATATTGAATATATATGCTTTGTAATATTATATAGAATACGAGGGGTTAAAAGGTTTCACCTGTTTATTCAATTTTTCATTATAGCTATCCACGGTTTCACAAACTTGCTTGTGCTCTCAGTGTGAGCAAATGTAATGTATTGAGTCAGTGTGACACTGAGTCTCATGTGAACCCTGCTCAAAAACAGCACACAGATCAACATTAACATATAGAGAGAGTCAATAAACACACCACACAACTAGTGAGCATGTCTGTATGTGTTTTAACACTAAGCTGCTCTGTCACTCTGGCAGAGTAGGGGAGTGCTTATAAAAGACAAAATGATGTTTGCTGTGGGTTCCAGGAGAACCATCAAAGGTTAATCTCTTTCTCCACCAGTGTGTTTAAATGGCTGGAAATTGATTTATTGCTGCTTTCTGCAAAACCAATATTGCCTGTGATGGTTTATTTTCCCTGAACAAGCTGAAGGGAGGCAGTGAAAGACAGAAGAGGACAGATGAGAGACAGTGAAGAGCAAGTGATCTAACAAAAATCTAACCACAGTATAAGTACTGGATTTGTTTTAACTGTTCTCTCTCTTTTCATGCAGCCATGAATGTAGGTATCTGTGTTTGTGTTATCCTGGCTGCTTTGTCCAGTCGTTCCCTGAGTCTGCCTTCACAATCAATTGTAAGACACTCACACATGCACACACACATGGGGGGGATTTTGAAATGACTTTCTCCTTGAGGCAATAACTTTCACACACATTATACATACATGTGTGTCAGTCTATACAGTCAGTACAAGACCAACTGAGGGAAGTGACATATGACCCCGATTACACACTTTAATGACTGAAGTGTCTCCATGCAGAACAAATTTTCCATCATCTTCCATTGGAAGAGATTTTTTGCATTTAAAATAATTAATCATGTATTCCAAAGAAAATATGTTTCGGTTTGTTTTGGTTTTTTTTTTTAGAAATATTATTTTTTAAAATGTATCATTCTGTAAATGTGTTGCTTTTTCGACAGACAGCTGAGAGTACGGCTCTTGTCTCAGACAGCGTATCTCCCCCTCCTCCCAACCTCAAACGGCAGGCTCGCTCAGCTCCAGCGCCCCACTCAGGGCACCTTGCCAACTACAACCAGCCCCAGGAGGACGCAGACACTCCGAACAGCCTGAGCCAGCTTCTGGCCAGACTCATCTCTAGGAAAGGTGTGATCAGATGTATGACTGCCGGTACAGGATAAGAGAGAGAAAGACGGAAAGAGAAAATGAAACAAATGTCTCTCCCTTTAGTCATCTCACCTCATTACGCACTCATATTTCCCTGTTCCCCACATCCATCCTTCTGTAGTCTGCGTTCATTCATGCTGTGCTTCAGTCCCACCATCTGGCATTTCCCACCTCCCTCTGGCCTCCTCTCTTCATATTTCCATGCCCGCTACTTGCTCCCCGTCTCTTATGTTTCTGTTTCCTTCTACCAGCCCGTGCCCTCCATCACTTCCACCCCTTAGTCGTCTGCCTACCTCCTGACCTCGCTCTCTGCTCACTCTGTCACTGTGCATCTCCATTTGTCTTTCAAGTAAACAGTGTGTGACTATGAGACCTGCTGAGCTCACAGATAGAAATAGAAGCACAACAAGTCAGCATGAGTTACTTCAACAATCTCATTTGGAAGATATTCCATAGATTTTTATTGTACAGTATGTTCAGGTAAAAAAAGAATCACAGCATCAGTTTTATGAAATGCAGTGAGTGTGTTTTTATCTATGTCTCCTCTAGGCTCTACCTACCAGACCAGATCCTCCCTCACCAGCAGAGCCAGTGGCCTCGCCCCCAGTCACAGGATAAAGGACAGAGATTATCTCGGCTGGATGGACTTCGGACGACGTAGTGCGGAGGAGTATGAGTACTAAAAGTCCTAAAAGCATGGTTTTCTTTCTTCGAACCCGGAGCTCAAACCCCCAACACCCCCAGTTAAAGTTTAAAAAAATATGAAGCCCTTGTCACACTGCACTTTCTGTAATCCAGGGCTGACTGTACTAGCGAGAGTCATTTCTCAGCACATATGCTGCAATCTGTGATCCACAAACTTCAAGCAAAAACTTGGAAGGGTAAGGCAGACAGTATTCTAGATTTCTGTTACTGTTAAGACCAAAGCCAGCAATGCTTGTCCATGCCTCAGTGCTTTCTTACTCCCTCAGCCTGTCTGTAGTTTGGACAGAAATCATTAAATATGAGTCACAAAAAAGATGGTTTCGTGGAAAAAAGGTACTGTGATTTCTTAAAACGTGGGTTTACTGTAATTTTCTAAACTGGATAAAATTTAGCATTTGTTTGGGAGTATTTTCAGTGTCACACCTTATAATTGTAATAAAGGTACATGAGTAGCTCACTAACAGTGGTGCTCTCTGGCACAAAAGAAGCCATCAGGCATTGGCGTAGGATTAATTCATTTTTAAATTGCTGTTTTTTTCTCTTGGGATTTTTGCCCACAAGAAACACAAAGTTAGTTTTTTGCTGTTAACAGATCAGTGAACATACAGTAGGTCTGGTACACCACTGAGCAATGCCATATTTTCTTTTTCAATGGATATAAGTCCAACAGACTTCAGCATTTAAAAAGGTTAAAAAAAAATTGACAAGCCAAAAAAAAAAAAATTGCAAAAAGCTATTAAATATAACAGACTTTAAATATATTTTCAGTGAGAAAAATCAGTGTTTTAGGATTTAGATATATGTAATTTAAAGAAGTGTTAACATGTCTCATTTTGCTGACAAGTAAGAATGTTATCTGTAGCCTTTTAATGAGCCCCTAAGGTGTCTTTGGCAACCTCATCCAGATGTGGGATTTAAGTATCATATGTATCAGTGGTACAGTAATGCACCAAGAGCCTCAGTTCATTTCAACTACATAAAAGTACACAAGAAAAAATGTTTCATAGCACACCATCCACAACACTGAATTTAATACATCATTCAAAATCTTTAATCACACCAAAAATCTCTCTGAACTGGATGAAAAGTGGCTAAAAAGGCAGGCTGCTGAAGGAGACCCTGGGATCAAACTGTGCAGTGTGAAAAGGACAAAATATGTTTCGAAAAGCACAAGGTGTTGTTTGTATGATGCTTGGGAGTCTCCCTAACTTTGCATAATGGACTTCAGTGACAGACACAATAAAATCAGGATGCTGCAGATGTTAAATCTACAGATTAGAGGTTTTTGTTCTTTTTTTTTTTTTTGAAAGACCATTATTATATGTATGCACTATTAAAGGTTAAGTCTCTGTATTAAATCCTATGTTTCTACAAACTTTCAGATTCAATAAAAGTCCAAATAAAGCTTTGTTTTCCTCTGATGTCAGCAAGAAATGCAAATGCTTTATTTTTAGTCTCATGACGTTATGTTTTAAGGGCACAGTTAGTGGCTGATCCCAAGGACTTCATGTAGCTGCTGCCCACATCAGAGGAGTTCTATTATATATTAGATATTATTGTAATATATACTGTAAATGGTGTTATATCTGAGCACCGGAGCAGAGACGCACTGGATATCACAATTTCATTTGTGCCCATTGTTAGCAAAAATCCAGCTGTCCCAGAATTAGCACTGGGACAGATGAGCTGGTTTCCAGAAAACGGTATAATTTAAACCAGACTTGTGCTTGTGTAACACATGTGAGTTCATGACTAGGGACTGATTAAAAATGATTATGCTGATGATCTGTTAGCCCTAATGCAATGAAGTTAGGATGAGTACTATAAAGTCTCTTGATGTATTGAACTAATTGCTAATAAGATGCAAACTCAAAAATTCTCTTCCTCGCTGCTGAACATAAACCCAAATGCTCATAGTTATTAAGATGTATTGGAAGCAAGCTCTGAGTCTGAAAATAGAAACGATTTCTATTAAATAAACTCTAATTCTATGTAAATCAGTGTGTGTAAACCTGGTTCAAAGTCATATAAATGTACCTAAATGTGCTCTTTCATGAACACAAGGAAAGGAAATGATTGCTGTGGGTTTGTGTTTTTAAAGTGCAGGATGTGAGGCAAGACTCGAGTCATCAATCTCTCTAACTGAGAAAGAATTATTATGTTAATATGTTGGCTTATGGATAAAAACTGATTCCATTTACACACATTTAACAGGTTTATACACAATAGATCAACTTTTCTCTTTGCTCTGCAGCGAGAGTACTAACAGGAAAATCCTTCTCCTCACATACAAAATCTTGAATAATCAGGCCTCATTATATCTTAAGGCTCCATATTATCCTAACAGGGCACTTTGCTCTCAGACTGCAGGCTTATTTGTGGTTGTTAGAGTTTCTGAAAGCAGAACGGGAGGCAGAGCCTTCAGCTTTCAGGCTCCTCTTCTGTGGAACCAGCTCCTAGGCTGGACTCGGGAGACAGACACCCTCTCTATTTTAAAACTTTCCTTTTTAAAGAAAGCTTATAATTTGGGGTGGATCAGGTGACCCACAACCATCACTTAGTTATGCTGCCATAGGCCCAGGCCAGGGGCATCACAGTAGGGGGAAAAGTGGGACTCACTAACCAGGGCCCAAACGGCATGAGGGGCCCTTGCAAGCCTGGAATGAAGAGTGTGTTTTTGTTTGCACTTTCTTTCATTTCTAATTCATTAGTGTCATAATTAAACTGCCTGAATAAAACAGTTGGGTGCCTGAACTTTGATTTCAAGACAATCGTGGAGGCTCTCTGATGCCACTTTCACCCCTAAAGAAATTACCAAAATGGTTTAGTCCACCACCCACTCAGAGAGAAGGTGCGTGCACCACAAGCTGTCTTTTCCCCATGGACAGTTAAATATAAGACTTTATTTAGCAGATAGCAGTTTCAACTGAAAGCTTAGGCAACACTAGCATCAAATAACATTCAGCTGTATTGCATGTCGGACCAGTGGCTCTCAACCGGTGTGCCGTGAGATAAGCGAGGCATTTTGAGGAAGGCCGAGGGTTTGAAGCTGATGAAATAGCCTTTCAAAATACCACAATGCTTTTGCTAGTTCTAATGAAACACCATCAGGCAGCATACTAACATAACTGAGAAACAGCTAAGAACATGTTCATGTATTACTAAACCACCCCGTATATCCGCACAACCATTAGACTGATGTCATATACATTAGTATACGACATGAGGGACGTAGCACAGAACTCTGGGCACTGTACATAAACAGTCTCAGTGGGCTCGCCTTCTTTATTGAACCATATCTCTGAAGCATCTTTTTATTTTATTTTTTATAACAAATAATTGATCCAACAACAATCTGTAGTGGTCATTAGGGTAGCCAGCAATGAACTGTTAATATACCACATTTAATACAAATCTATGATATGTCCATAGGTGTGCACAGTTTGAAACTTCCCCACATTTCAGCCTTCATTTCTAAACATACTGTAGTCTACAATTACTTTATAGATAAGAGTTTTGCTTGGAGTATCAAGCCTAAGAGTGCGTTATTTTCTTCATTTTATTTAAGTATTTATGATTCCCAAGGAAAGCTTAAAATTGCAGTCTGGTTTTCTAACGCTTACACTGACAAAATACTTATTATACTGCATAATAAAGACAACTGAACAAGACTTCACCAGAGACATGTTTTATTTGCAGAAACAAAAAGAATCAGCTTTCCTAACCTACGGTGTAAAGGTTAGAAACCATGAAGGCCAAGAAATGTAAATAATTAAAATGTAAGAAACCTGTCTTCTCCTCATCCTACCTATCACCCTCAGGGCAACCTTCATTTTCTTTGTTCTCTTCCATCATCCTCTTGCTCACTATCTGCTCCACAGACAGACCTCTGCAAGAATGAAGCATGCAGCATTGGTATTGGCCTGTTAACCTGCTTACAGCCTCATACTGTTTTCAACCTGTTTGGTGCTAAGATAATTGTAATTATCTTTAAATAAGTGTAAAATGTATTTGTGTTTATAAAACTGTAAAACTAAGATGACAATGCCTTGGTTGAGTAGGCCTAATAGCAGTATGTTAAAATGCATTAGAATCAATTAGGTTAATGATATGTGCAGCAGTGATATGACATAACAGCCATTTTCTGGAAGTGTTCCTGTGATGTTATCAAACACAAGAGTTATATATGTCATATATGGCAGTCTAACGGTCTTGCAGATGTACTGGGTCATTTAGTAATACATGAAAACATTTGCAAGAGTGTACACAGGTATGTTACACAGGTTCTACACCTTGTACACCTCAGACTATACCTACACCCACAGAAATACTCTGACGATTCTGCAGTGGTTAGATGTGTTAGTGATGGGCAGCAGGAGGAGTACAGAGCACCAGTGGGTGATTTTGTGGAGTGGCCTGGTAGAGAAACCATCTGCTTCTGAATGTGAAGAAGACCAGAGAGATGGTGATTGACTTCAGAGAAAAAAGGACAGCTACACGGTGGAGGAGTTGAAGTACCTGGGCGTCCACACCCAGAACAGGCTGAACTGCAAGACCAACACAGATGCTGTATACAGAAAGGGGATGAGCAGCAAACGTGCAGCAAAATGATTTTCTCTCAGTTGTGATGAGCGCAGTGCACTTTGCGGTGGTCTGCTGGGGGAGCAGCATCGGAGCTGGTGACACCAACACACTGAATAAACTCATTAGGAAGGCTGGCTCTGTGATTGGCTGCAAACTGGACACATTTGAAGCTTTGGTAGAGAGGAGGTCACTGAACAAACTGTTATCCATCATGGATAATCCTGACCACCCTCTGCACCACTTACTGGACACGCAGCGGAGCTCCTTCTCTAACAGACTAATGCAGCTCAGTGAGGGGAAAGTGACACTGACTACCCAGGACCCCAGTGGCAGGAGGGGCCCTCGCAAGCCTAGAATGAAATGTTTGTTTTAGTTTGCAATTTTTTTTTTATTTCTAAGTAATTAATGTCATGATTAAGTTGCCTGAATAAATCAGTTGGGGATTGAACTTTGTTTCCAAAACATAGTGGAGGCTCTCTGATGCCACTTTCACCCCTTACAATTGCTACAACATGGTTTAGTCCACCCAGCACTCAGGCTCTCCTTTACAGTACAGCTGATTTTTTTCTATCTAGGTGACTGCTGATTCACACTGTGAGTCATGTCTTTCTCCAAGAAAGCAAATTTGGGTTATCAGAAAAGAAAAGAAAGGAGAAGTAAACTGAGGGAAGTCAGCTGTTAACACATTTCTTTGAAAATAAAGGTGAGCAGAGCACAACTAGCAGGTTAACAATGGTTTACCTATCAGCAGCTGTTAAAAGCAGTGGGCTAATGTCCGATGTGACACTATATCTATCACTATATCTATCAAAATGACCCAGCATGACTTAACACCATGAAACGCATGACCTTTAATTTCAGAAACAGCCAGAGAGAGTGAAGCAGCAGCAGGTCCCTCTACAAATGACATGACACAAGCTGAGCTCATATAGTGGCAACTAAAAGTTATTCCAAGCAATCATTTGTATAGATCGCAGTTTCAATTGAAAGCAACACTAACATCAAGTAGCAATCAGCTTTTTTCCTAGCTGGTCCAGTGAGGCTGTGAGGCATTTTGAGGAAGCCAATGCAATTCAGGCTGATGAAATAGTGTTTTAAAATATCTCAGTGACACTGTTTTTGATAGTTCTGATGAAACACCATTAGGCAGCACACCAACATGATGAGATGATGATGAGAGGAGGATTCTCAGGGAAGTAGCACAGAACTCTGGTGAGCCTTCTTCCTTTCTTCATCCATATGTGCCAAATGATCTCTCCTTAGCAGTATGTTAAAACTAAAGGTACCGTCATTTTAGTGTGACAGTTTCATAAACACAAATACCTTTGGACACTTATATAAACTTTCACTATTATCAAGATAATTACAATTTTTAACACTACTGTGCAGACTTATGGACATATAGACTTTAAAAACAAAAAAAGTGATATATGAACTGTTGATTACTGACTACCTTAATAACCGCCACAGACTGTCGACACAATTATTAGTTTAAAAAAAAAAAAAATTTAAAAATGTGAGAGATATGGATCAGGAAAGGCTGCTTATGTATAGGGCCCAGTTCTGTGCTACTCCCCTACTCAGGCTGTTGTGGGACTTCCTGTGATACACTGAGCACTTCTTGTCCACTCCTCTCGTCACTCCCCAGTTGTTTATATGCCACTGCTGCATGTTATTTGATTTTGTCTTCTCTCTGTCCTGTCTCTCTAGGCTCTCCTTTTCCTCTTCCCCTCATCCCCAACCAGTCAAGGCAGATGGCTGTCCCTCCCTGTGCCTGGTTCTGCCTAAGGTTTCTTCCTGTTAAAAGGGAGTTTTTCCTTCCCACCGTTGCCTAGTGTTTGCTCATAGGGGATAATCTGATTGTTGGGGTTTTCCAATATCGTAGGGTCTTTAACCTTACAGTATAAAGTAAAGGTGAATGTTGTTGTGACTTGGCACTATATATAGTTGTGGTCGGAAGTTTACATACACTTATCATGGGCATGAATATCATGGTAACTTTGGACTTTCAGTGATTTCTTTGAACTGGCATTTTTCCAGGGTGGAATGACTGTACGGCATACATCTTTAATGACTAAAAAACAAGAACTGAGTGCACAAGTTTGAATTTAATTCAGATTTTCTCTATTCCACACAGCAAGTTGTGCCTCAACCAGACACTTTTGGTAGACATCAACAAGCTTCTGGCATAATTCTGGCTGTATATTTGACCAGTCTTCTTTGCAGAACTGGTAGAGTTAATTTAAATTGGTTGGTTTCTGGGCATGAACCCAGCCTTTAAGCATAGTCCACAAATTTTCTACAGGGTTCAGGTCGGGGCTTTGGGAAGGCCATTCCAGGAGTGATTCCTATTTTCTCTGCTGTTACAGCAGAAAAACAATTGCATTGTTACTACTACTGCTTACTCTTTGTTCTAGTTTCGAATAGCAGAAAGCAAAGAGAGAAGGACCAGTGTAATATAACACGACATATCACTGGTGGTAATAATTTTGTACACCACATGTTTACATTGAGAACATGATGAATGAAGACAACACTAAATATAATGAACAGTGAGTGAAATATGGTGCAGTTAGCCTGGTAGCGTTGTTCAACTCTTTATTACACCATTGCATTAACTCACGTCTCATCTTTTGCGTTGTTGCATTAAGACAGATTGTCCTTGAGGTGCCCTCAGGAATGATGTGAATGAAAATGATGACATGTTTACTGGCTGGAGGCTCATCAAGTAATACTGTTGCTCTTTGTTGGAGTCATCAGAGGTTTCTGACCTTTGACAAATTCAAGAGGTTTAAAGACCATAATATTTTATTTTGTAATATTTTCCTGCATGATTACAGAAAAGCACACATACATCACACATTCAGTTTTGCTGAAATGTTTAAACCGCTCCTTTAATATGTTTTTTAAAGAAGCGGTTTAGACATTTCGGCAAAACTGGGTGGGTGTCTGCTGGTCTCTTTGAATCAATAACAATAAGGGGACTTTCAAGACCAGAACATTTAGGTGTCTAGTATCCTACAACGTCTTGAAAAATAGTTGAACTTCTATACTAGAAGTATAAATAATTTAGAAAAAGATGTAAAAAAAATAATCCAAAATGACCAGTTATGTTATAATGGGTCTGTATATTTATTAATTTTAGATGCACTGATTGCCATTGTCCACACACTCCACTGAAAAGAGACATGCACACAGTCGCACTTCAACACATAGACACATTTGAAATAGCCGTGCCTCCATGTGACATTCATAATAACATGTTAAAATCAGGAAGACATGAACAATCATATCAGTGGTATAAAGTTTATAACAACAGAGAACAATACCAATTACCCTAAACCAAGCCATAGTGTTAGAAAGTGCAAGAGGCCATGAGTCCGTTTGTAGGGACAACAAAAACAGATCCAGGAGCAGCTTATGAATGTGAAGAATGAATTTATAGTGCGAATTGAGTACTATTTGTCTCAATTATTCAAGTGCAAAATAAACAGAAAAAAAATACAAGACTCGTGATGCTGAATTTTTGAAGAAAATTAGCAGAGGTTTGCCGGCCAGTTTCCCAATCAGGGACTGCACGGCAGAGCTTAAGAGTGCAACAGAAATATTGGAGGTAAACTTTACAACAAACATTGCATTGCTGTCACCTGATTCTGAGTTTCTGGACATTTCTGTCACAAATTCAATTCGAATGTGGATGCACAACGTATTGTTGCCTTTGTGCACATTAATTTGGAGACATAAATACTAAAGTTACATGTAAAGACATTCTCACGTAATACACTACTCTCACATATTTACACGCAAACCCACATCAGTACCATAAAACCACACAAACCGAAGCATTAAATTGTAAAACTAAGCGAAATTAAGTGCTTTTAAAGTTAGGGGAAAAAAAACAAAAAACATTAACAGCAATATAATAGACGATATCTACAGACATTTGGCACTGGTTTCATCATGGTTAAACTGGACTGTTAAAGAAAACAACAGTGGTTAATAATGGTTTTATTGGCTCGGATTGTCTTGTAGAGAATTATTATTTGGTGTTGAGTTAGTCTTGTAAAAACACTAAATAATGTCACACCTCTTAGAATTATGGATTTATATCATTTGGCTGGTGTGTTTATGAAGCTTAACACAGGAGGTTTGGAAATGATTTTTGAGGCTGTTAACTTGACTGACTTGAGTAACTGTTGTGGCGAGTAATATGAATTTAAAAAAACAAAACAAAAAATGAACTGTGTGCTGATAAAACTAGACAGGCCTCAAAAGCCCAACTAAAGATAGGATTGTTACAGCTGTAGAGATGGCAGTGATTTATAAACAGCATCAATACAGTTAAAAATGATGGTGAGCTTAGCACCAGCGTATCAGTCAATAGTCAAACTCCTCCTCTGTTCTCAAAAAGCCAGTTCCCATTAATGAGCCCTCATGGTTATAAGAACACTAACAGTTACGGACTGGTTATTGCTGGCTGTTTTAGTGGCTAAATGATATGGATTAATGCAGCAATGAGACAACAACCTTCCTCTTTGCTTTTACTTACATCCTCCAGACACTGACAAACCTTTAAATCTGACATCTGCTCTAGTTCTTTTGCACTTATTTTTATTTTCCGCTTCACATTAAGACATCCACATGGAACCACAAATCTAACTGATCTAAACATGTTTCACAGTGTCTTTTGAGGGCAGGAAAAAAGCTCAGAGGTGGCTGAAGGACCAAAGGGAGGGTCTTTTGTACACTAAAACCAGGCCCACTATACTGGAACTATCTTTAACGGAGATTTTCTGGAACTAAACTCTACATTCACTGACATTATCACAAAATGCTGGCATGACTACACACACACACACTTTAAGCTACCAACCACACTCACGTGAAATAGTCATGTACTTCAAATGTGCAACTTTCACTTGCCCATATATTCAAAGAAACTATATTTATTCTAAAAATGTTACTCAACTTTAAATGTATTTTCACGTTTGCATTAGAAACTTCTTCCACGTATAATATATTCGTTGAGAGAACACAGTGTATCTCATTGTCACTGTCACACTGACAGAATGCTACAGACGAGGTCTATCTGTAAAGAGCAACACAGTCCTGGGTCACTAAAATATAGTTAAGAATTAACACTTCCTTCAAGTACCATAATAAAGGGTCAGAGGGGATAACCAAAGCTGCTAACAGCTAAATGTATCTGCATGTGTGTGTATGAATGTGTTTTTTCAGTTTTCATTGGTACGATCATGTGACATTGGTAAATGTGACCATTTGGCTTCTTACTCCTCACTTCTTCCTGTTTTGGTCCCTGTTTTGGTTTTAATGGAAGTCTGCAGTTGGTTTATTTGGATAATTTAATAATGGCTACACACTGTAACACAGTGTGCTGAACATTTCTGCACACTGAAATCATATATATATTTTTTTTATTTAAGTTTATGACTTTATTTTAAATTAATATCTTTGTGTGTGTTTTTGTATGTGTGTGTGTGTGTGTGTGTGTGTGTGTGCATGTGTGTGTCAGTGGAAGTGTCCCATGGCCTCAGCAGCCTTCACTCTCACAACAGGATCTGGATCTTGGAGCAGCATCACCAAACCTGTAAACGAATGCACACAAAAGAGTTAAAATCCAGCGAACAAACAGAATGAGGCCTGATTTTTGAAAGAAATGAAGGGAGTTGTTTGCGTCACCTTTAGTGATGTTGCCCATGTTGAGGTGGGTGCGATGCTCCTCTTGAAGATTTCCCAGCAAGAACCCTGATGATGGAGACATTATTATTATGAGCATAGCACGGCACGTAGGATCATGTGTCATCTGTTCAATTTGTAAACCCTATGAGATTGACTAGCATACTGTAACCTAACTGATAGCTAGTGTCAGTTCATTGATATTGAAAGCACAATGATTCAGAATGATTAATATCACCGTTTTGCATTTGAAACCTCCTAATTTTGTTCCTAGAAGCCTTAGGAAATTAAGTTTATAATATGGAGTGAGCTTAGAGAGGGCAGTGATACCTATAAACATGGCAGCTCCTGCTCTGACCTCAGGCCAGTTGCTCTTGAAGAACTGGATGACTGAAATGTGGTAGAAGTTCAGCATGCCTGGAAAGTCCTGAATCTACAACCCAGGAAAGAAAAAAAAACCATGCACTGAACATCAAACAACAACAAGCATCTGCTTCAACATTATCATCTATTCTAAATTTGCAGTCAATCTGTGTTTGATCCTAGAAAGCAAACATCAGGACACAAAGCTGACAGAATCCAAATCAAACTAACTTCAGAAAGAACCATATGAATTTGTCTCATATTTCATAAGGTGGCACACAATGTCCACACATTTAAACAAGTTTAAATCTGACTGTTTCACATCTCACCAGGTATTTTGTGAGGTCATTGATGAACTCTCCGTAGTGCAAGCTCTTATTTTCATGAAGGTGGTTCTGAAACATGGCTGTGATCTGCTCTGATCCCACCACAGGAGCACACACTCGCATTGCATACTTACACGCCTAAACAAATGCAAAAACAAACAATCCAAAAAAAAATCCAGTTTTGCATGAAAGAACGTAGTAATTTGCCCTCTAGAAGTAAGGTGTATTTGCAATAAGAAAGAAAGCTGGTGTCGAAGTTTGTGTGTGTCCTTTCCTACTGTACCTTGACCACCTCTGCGTTTGGATCAACCAGGTGTAACAGCAGGCTGACCAGAACATTGTGGATCTGGTCTTTGAACACTGGCTCTCCTGAGCCAAACTTAGACAGGTTTCCCATGAGATGGATGGAAGCACAGCGGATATCATCATTCTCCTGGTTGAGAGTCAGAAGCTACAGTTAGCATTTTAAGTGTCTGAATGTTAAAAAAAAAAAGTCACCTTCTCACAGGATTGAACAAAGCTTGAGGACACTAACTGGCCTCTGATGTGAATGAATTAAAACAAACAAACAAACAAAAAAAACCCCCCCAAAAATACAAGGCTAAAGTAAGCAATATTAATATAAAACACAAAAAAACCTGGATACTTTATTTAGAGTGATATGACATACAGCGTCACAGAAGATGTTTGTAAAGATCAGACTTACATTTTCCAAGAAAGGCTTAATCTTCATGAAGATGTAGACCACAAGTAAGTGGACATTCTTCTTATCCAGGTGGACAAGAACTTTAGAAAGGCCAGACATGGCCTCAAGTGTAATCAGCTTACCTGCAGTTTTATTAAAAAACAAAATGTGTATATAAATCTGGTGAATGGCTTTAGGAATCATTGCAGTGAATCAGGTAAACTACTGTAGGTGAAACATTTCATTAGCGTTACCTTTTTTATTTAAACTTGTAACTTTGCTGTTGACTTACCTGGATCATCTTTCTCCTCCATTCCTGAACTCATGGCTGCCAGCAGCTCCTTGGCATATTTATTCACCTGATAAGGAAGTTATACAGAGAAAGCTGTGAGTGACTTAACAGCTACAGTGCCCGTGGTAGCACCTAGAGTGTGTGTGTGCTCTTATGTGTGTGCGTGCCTTTTCAGGTGAGCCAACGGCTATGTTGCCCAGCCCTCGCACAGCCAACATGCGGACCGTGCAGTATGGATCCGATATCCTCTCCATCATGTTGTTCATTAACACATCTACCAACATCAGCTCTGTCACCACGTGATGGTTCAACAGCTGGATTCAGAAAACAAGACAGTGATTTAAAAAAAAAAAAAAAAACTTTTTTTATTTTTGTTCTCCTCCTGCTGGCCAGTGAAGCTGCTCCATTTAGATTGTCATACAGTATAAAAAAGTAATTTGCTTTTTAGATATATTGATAAAGCTCAATGACACAATGTGTTTCTCACCTCAGAAAAGAAAGCAGTGACAGTGATTCTCTGACATTCATAGATGTTGTTCAGTAATGGACATAGATTCTCCACGATTGCTGGCAATCTGGGACCAGCATGCTTAGCCATCGCCCTGAAAACGAAACAAACCCATATGTACAATGATATTATAGTACACTTAGAGTCAATTTGCTTTAACATTTTAATCCTTAATAAGACAGGGGTGGGATAAAATGTAAAAGCGCAAGCAAAGTGTTTCTAACATGCACTCTTTTCAAAGAGAATTCTGGTCCCCGTCAAATTATTTTTAGCAACTCAAGTGGTGTTTATTTCTGGCAGCGTCAAACTAGCTGTCTGTACCTTGCTAGCAGTGTCACTCCTTTAACATGTGTACTGGCTTCCTTTATTGCATCCCAGGCATTATCCTCATCCAGCCTTTTCATCACCTCATCTAACTGGACTCGTGCTAATAAAATTCTCAGCGCATCAGCTGCTACCCTGGAAGAGAAGAAAGGATAAGATCAAACCATTTGCCCACACACACACACACACACACACACACACACTTGAAATTCTAATTGTATAGAACTAACGTATATATATTTTCAACAGATATAAACATATTTGTCTACCCTGCTACATGGAGGGAGACAGTGTGTTTAGTGTTGCCGTCCTTTGGTGCCGAGACACCGACGCTTGCTCCCAGTCGGACAGTGAGGCAGGAGAAGAGGCGAGGGAACAGACTGACTGCTGGCTCCTGACTCTGGCCGTTTAGCAACAGCTCCTTGAGACCACATGTCATCTGAATTACACAGACACACAATCACCTGAGAAACATTCATGCATTGTGTGCAAGTTTAAGTAATTATTATCTATGGTAAATTTTACAAGTTTCACAACAGTGCAGGAAACTGAACACATGGTAAACTAAACCTTTTTATGAACTGTGTTACTTTTCAACTGTATTTTATGATTTTACTCTAAATGTCTCACACAAGGGCTATGTGTTGTGTACTGTAATTGTGTCTGATTACAAATGTAGCCAGTGATATATCTGTTGGTAACTTACAGCCAGTGGCTGATTGGTAGCCACCTTTGTTGTTCCTCCTCTCATCAAAGACTCCTTCTTGTCTACGTAGGGTGCCATGATGCCAAGTTTCTCCATCACCATTTCTATAATCTGATTAGCTACAATGGGGTCTGCTCCCAAAGCCATCCACATCTCACTGGTCCAGCTGCACAAACAAATACACCTCATGTTCACACATTTCCCAGAAAGTTTCCAAAAGACTTCTGTTACAGATAAAATATGAGTAATTCTTTCTTATATGGAGACAAAAGAAGCAACTGGCATGTGTTCATAGAGAGCACTTAAAGCTTTTGTATACATACTTGTCATAAGGAAGTGGTTGGTTGACTAGTGCATTGATGACAGTCTGTAGATGCTGAGAAGCCAGGATTAGTACTGTCTGTCCCACTGCCACTCTCACCTGAACACAGTACAAATAAATTGTTATTCTTAGCAAAGTGCACATAAACACCTGATAAACAGATCACCATTAGGTACCTACAAAAACACAAAGTAAGACAGGGTTGTGCAGTAAACTGCAAAATAGGCTCAAAGCAATTCTTTTAATTTACATTTTGTTATTTTAACATAGTTATAACAAAACACTAAGAAACCTTTTGCAAAATAAATGTTGATAATGACTATTATATTAATAATTTGAGTGTACGATATATGAATATTATATACTCATGTGTGCCCTAACCTGCTCCTCTGTGATGTTCTGCAGACGCACATGTAGCACCTCCAGCATCTCTGGGACCTACATTCACATCAAACAACACAGAAAAAGACAAAAAGAAACAAACAAGCATCGTGTTTGGTAATCCAGTAGAAAAGGAAGAGGTAAAAGACTTAATGTCTAGATAATTACTGCTGCAAGATAGTGTTTGTGAAATGTTTGGAATTAGGAGGATTTCTGATTTGATGATCACCAACTTAATTTTAGATAATCACAATCTAACCAATGTAATAACAGTTGCACTTTTCATGCCTTTATTAACTATTTCCTCAATATTTCTGGGATGTCTTGACTGAACAGCCCTCTTCAGGTCGTACCACATCATCTGAATTGGGTTAAGGTCAGGACTGTGACTTGGTCAGTTCAAAAGCTGAATTTTCTTATTTTTAACCATTCGTCTGGTGATTTATGTGTGTGCTTTGGGTCATTGTCTTATAATGACATCCTCCTGTAAAATCACATGACACAATTTTGAGTTTATTCCTCCCTTAGTGATTTCAAGACATGTAGGCCCTTTGGTTGCAAACCACCCCCAAACCATGAGATGAGGTTTTGTCTCATCTATTTTGGAACATCTGAGTTTTCTTTTTCCAAACTTCTCCCTCAATTAGGACCATTCCCATTCAGTTTTTTTCCATGAGTGAACACATGAACAAAGATTTTAAGATTATTTATTTCTGATGGTGTTTTGCTGTTGGCCTTGGGTCTTTTTCCAACTCCCAAGACTGAATGTTCTGTTCTTTGATGTCTGAAGGACGCCTACTCCTAGGAGAGTGGCAGTAGTCTTGAATTTCATTCACTTGTAGACAATTAGTTCTTTTTGTGGACTGATTAACATCCAGGTCTTTAGAAGTGCTTGTTGCTTTGGTATTGCTTTTTCCCTGCTTGGTGCATCTCTTCTTAAGTTCCTCTGAAAGCTGACACCAGAATTTGTCAGTAACCACTGCCAATCTTTAATCTTTAACTAAAGCACTCCAGCTTCCAGTGTTTACTCATTGCATTCAAGAAAGGCAGGAAAAGTAAAACTATTTCTGTGTTATCAGTTCAGTCAGATTGTAATTTCCAGCATTTCTGTATTGATTATGTCAGTAAATAGGGTCTGGTCTTCATGTGTGTCACAAAGGGTCGATCATTATTTTTTCTTAACCCTCTATATTATACATAATTAAGGACCTCGACAAATGCAACATAGGGCTCTGTGTGTGTGTGCGTATGTTTGTGTGTGTGTGTGTGTGTGTGTGTGTGTGTGTGCTGCTACCAGATCTTGTAGTCCACCTCCTCTGTTCTTGAGCAGAGTATTTAGAATGACAGTTGAAGCTCTGCAGCAGTTTGTCTGGCTGTCGACAAGCCCTTCAAACAACATGAACACCAACGCCGTCAGCTGCTGCTGAGGCAGACGCTTACTCATCACCTGATACATGCAGGGAAAGATGCAGTTACACACCACTGTACTGTCATGGTTGTTACTAAACCTATTAGCCCTGACAAACATTAAAAAAGGACACACTCACCGCAAGATTGTGTGACAGAATACAGGCATTATAACAGACAATTGTAAAAACATCTGTTGTTGAGTGTCACACTAATACACAAAAATCCACAGTGGCACGAAAACACGACTATTGAACATAACTTAACAATAAAGCAGTTTTTAACCTTCTGAGTGTGTACCTTGGTAAGGTCTGAGCAGGTCTTGTACAGAACTGAGTGGTCCGGGTTCTCCAGCTGATTCTTTAAAGACAGCAGAGAGTCTGCAGCTTCATCCTTGTAATCTAAGGAGAAGCCTAGAAACCATGAAAAAAAAAAAGTAAATAAATAAAATCAAGTCAACACAATGCATGGAAGGTTTGAGGTGGATAAGAACTATAGAGGTTCTAATAGAAATATTTAAATAATTGGAAATTAGTTTTATGATGACACAACTGTTCACAAGTCAACTTCAGATGAGCCAACCCCCGCTGCTTTTATAAACTAATTACAACATAAAAAACAGGGCCTCATCATTGCCCTGCCTTAACATGGGCAGACTTTGTCAGTGACATAATACTTCCTTAAAACAACTAAACGATTAAAATGTCAGGATGCTATATGTCTGTACCTTCATATCGAAGCTGTATGTAAAGAAGTGTGTATATACAGTCGATAGCAGCAAAGCGTACGGCAGGGACAGGGTCTGAACAGCGTGGAGAGAGTCGACCCAGCAGAGCTCCGAGGTTGTGGAAAGACACCATGTTCTACACAAAGATGCACAGAAACACAAAAACTGTAAAGAGCAGTTATTGAAAACACCAGTGTTACCAAGCCGAGGCAAAAGATTTGTTTTGTTGCAATTTAGGGATTTAATAAAATTTTACTTCAGATCACACTGAGATGTGTTCAAAGGGTAATTAAATGATCATTCATTCATTTATACATTTTTTTAATGCCAGTATATCTGCCCTGTGTTTGTGTGCACCTTGACAGTCAGGTTATCCAGATAGTAAGCCAGTACGTGAGCTGTGGCTGTGATAGCTCTCTCCCTCTCATGGTCCTGTCCAGAACTCAACCATGATTCAATGTGCTGCATAAGAAAGTCATACACATCATATCAGACAACATACAGTACATACAACCCAATGCAATACAGGCATGCCAAAGTTATTCATCATTTATGTATGGCAGTTCACAATAATCCATGATTAAAAAAAGAACAGATCACAAGAGAGAGAAATAAGTTATTTCTGGAATTGGAGTAGCGAGTAGGACTGACAGAAGCTAAAATAAAAAGCAGCCTACAAAAAGAGGGTCATTTTTATCATTTCCTTGGTTGACTGAAAACAGAAATGAATACTTCTCATAGCTTGATTTTTACTGGAAATTCTTGAGGTTCCACCAAAAGATAAAGATTTTTAGTAGCATCCCAATCCCCTGACAATAATTGGCACAATTTATTAAAAAAAAAAAAAAAAAAAAAAAAAAAAAAAAAAAAAAAAGAAATAGAGACAA
>VUQI01061972.1:16135-44241 GCA_015106735.1 Paratilapia polleni
CCCCCCTTTGACTTTTTTTTTTTTTTTTTAAACTTGTCAACTTGGAATAATAATAAATTAACATCTAACTACAGTGAACATTTACAGTGCATGAGAAATGAATTGTTGATATCAAGAATTAACAAGCCACTCCTGTTCAGCTAATATCATACTGTGTGTGGCTGCTATTACTGTATTATTGTAGCACCATTTAGCCAATTCTCCTGTTTAAGCTACAAACACCTGAGAAAACCTCTGTTGTTTCTCATCTTGTAATTAATTAGCTAGCTACCTGTGACTGACCATATCTTCAGGATGGTTTGAAGAAGACCACATTTGGCTGTGCTCCTGATTTAAGGATACAGCTTAACTGAGCTTGCTTGCATTAGCTGATAACATAGCACTCATCAAAATATAATCATTTCTTAAAAAAAACAACAACATGGCAGCGCCTCTTATCCTAATGTTGCAGAAACTTTCATAATAATCAGTGATGTGTTGTACATAACACTAGTATTACGTTCTATATTTTGAGCATATTAAGGAGTTGGCTATTCAGTTTTCTCTGGTAAGCACATTTTAAGCCTGTTTTCAATAGCTGAAATTAGCATCCCATTTAATATCACAGTGAATTACAGATGCACTCTGTGAACTAAAGCCCTATTCACACATGCACTGCGGCACTTAAGAGTATGCAGAACTACTCATATAAATCAAATTAGTTCTACATTGTGATTCAGATTGGAAATCATGATTCTATCCAAAAAGATGCTCTTTTGGCCAGATTGCCAACAACTAACTAAAGAAAAATAAACTCAAATGTTAGAACTAACAGTATTATGTGACCAGAGCTGGTTTTGTGGCTATTTCTTCCAAGCTTCTTCTTGTTTGGGAGGGTTTGACAGTCTTTTTGTCTCTGACACGATTATGTTAGGGTTAATGTAACACCCTTCTTTAATTCTTTTTTGTTTATATCAAGGTTACAGTTTATGTTGCTGCTACACTCAGCTGCACTCATTCATAACGTAAACTCACTTGCATCTGTACTTAAGGTCATCTGCTGCATAGGTTTTGAAATATTAATATGGTTTACTTAGCATACAATAGCTGGTGTGTTTGAACTGCCATCTGTCTTATAAGATGGAAGTATTTCTTTATTCTCTGGGTTGTTTGTTTGGCAGTGGTCACATGTCAGCTGGAGTCATCCCTCTGTTAGCAGATTCTACATAATCCGTTGTCTAATGTGATTTTAGTTGACTTTGTTATTCTTACTGTCTTGCTGTGCTAAGCTTGGTGCGTTTGCATGCAGGCGATGACTAGGCCGGGGCTTACATGAACCATATTAACCTTGTCCATTCTGCATTCATGTAAATCTATTCCACGTGAGCTGGCTGGCTGAAATGTTAAGATGTGTTTCTGCACCTTTGAATTACATCACAAGTGAACCCCAGCTAGCTGCATTGTAATGGTATTGTCCCCTGTGCAAAGCTGCACATCTGTGAGACTGAAGACTCCCCTGAGTGGCTTTTGGTGGACTAGACTATTACTGGAGGTTCAGTAGCCTATTCTCTGCAATGGTTTTCATTAAGTGAAATCAGACATTTATCTGACCAAACACTCAGTCACACTAACAGAAGCATGAAAGCACTTTAACTTTATTTACTGTAAAGAACAGCAATTCCTGGACAAAAGGATGGAGACAGGTCGTCAGCAGCCCCCCAAAAACCCTGTGTAATAGAAAGGTGAAAGGTTAAAACGAATGATGTTATGCCTGACAGCATTGCCTCACACCTCCCTCATAAGTCATTAGAGATGAGCGTCCTCCTTTACCACAGCATCAGTGAGAGGGCCGAGTTAACACAGTCAGTTCCATTCTTCATAATACTGACTCCACATCACAAAAAGAAGCGCATTAGCCCTATTAGCATCTTAGGTGTTAGTATCTATTGGCTTGCCGTAGTCACTGGTCACCAGTTTGTGCAAATTATACAATAAATTAAGCGATGGCATGTATGATCTATGTAACTTGGCATTTTACTGAAGAAAAGCATTCTTTGTGTGATGTTAGGTCACTGGTTAAGCAAAAAAACCAAAAAGAAAACTTCACTTTTATACTTAAATCAGTGTAAAAGTGTGTTGTATATTACCACCTCTTTTGAGATCTGTGTCAGTACTCTCATTTTAGACTGAATACACCACAAATGGAGTCCAGTAGAAGATGGTTTTCACTTGACTGAATGTGAACAGGTCTTTAGTGTTACTGTAATCAAAATCTCAAAGTCTTTTTCTATGTTTGAGCTCTGGAAGTTGAGCAAAAAAGATGCACAGCCAACAGAAAAAGCAAACAAACAAAAACAAAGCACTGTAAGGTCTAAGAGATAACATGAACAATTGCCTTTTACTGTGTAATGGATAATTTCATTTATCATTGCACAAGCGAGAAAACAACCTTTTATGTCCATGTGGGGGGCTTTAGAGAGCTCATTTTCTGAGGCGTGCGGTGAAAAATGAAGCACTGTAGTTTTAAGCATAATGGCGTTCCCATGCAGTTGAAGGCACCTACAGGGCAGTCAGAACTGGACCGCGGCCAGACAGCAACAACCTTCAAAGTCCGTAGACAACAGCACAGCCGTGTTTCTTCAAAATACACACTAGTGTCCATCAAATGATCAGCTTCATCAAAACCCTTGTGCTTTGTTAATTGCAGTGTACTGATTTTAGTAGATTTGATTTTTTTTTTTTTTAATTCTCTTTTGTCAGTTCAGTTGCAGTTTTGGAAAATACTATTCATAATACTGATGCCTCCTTACCCCCAAATGTTTTCTGGCAGTTTTTGGCAGTTTACCTGTAGTGAAAGGCTCTCAAGGGTAACATTTCTTTCTCTGTAATGTAATGTCTGTAATGTGCTGTCTGGTTCCTGTGCCCTCTGGCCAATATGCAGCCTTAAATCAAGTTTTACAGGTGACTCCCTGCATTCCCAGTACTGTAATGTGTATCTACCAGCACCTGTTTGTTTTTGTACTTTTGGAATTAACACTGTATCTGTCAATTTAGAAGCTAATTTTGGCTATTTGTTACTAGCAGGCAGGAGTCAAAATGTTAAATAACTGTGCTGAAGAGGCACAACTTTACATATACAGTATAAATAATGAAATATATTAAAATATTCAGTGTAGACTTTAAGCTATATGTTGTGCCTTGGCTATTTTGTCTGATTTGTGTGTAATGTACAGTGGTTAGAAATATTGTGAGTTGAGTACTATATGCCAAACTTCACAGAACTTTAACAATAGATTTTAGGTGGCTGTGCTTTGATTTAATGTGTGCAATATGTTTGTTACTTGTAGGATGTCTGCACGCTGTAATGCTTGAATTTTCCCTAATAAATCACAGTGTAAACAAACAAACAAACAAAAGGGCCTGCATGCACAGCACAGACAATGGCACAAAGAGTCAGACAATAGTTGTCAAATGAGCCTCTAAACGAACATCAGGTGAGTCCAGTGTGTGGAAAATGTGCACCTTTGAGGCTTGGATGTGACCAAGAAGGGCCTTATAACTCCAAGACAAAATACATCGTCCTTTTAATCCTCATTTCCACTTGCTATATCCCATACAGTAAGCACATGAATGATAGAGGGCAACATACAGAGTCCAGTCACTGAGCATATAGAGACCACTTCCCAACAAAAACACAAAGTCCACAAAGTTCCCGGAGCTGTCTTTGTGGAGGAAGTCTTTGATCTCTCAATGCGTAGGGACATGCAGTGAAATTGCTGGAGAGAGAACACAGTGTGTACGACTCTGCTTGCAGACAGCTGCTTATTCACAGTTAGGTTTGAAAAGTGCACACAAGGTACTGATCCTGTAAATAGCTCGATGAACATTATCTCTACTGTACATCTTTATAATACCATAACACGTAGTGTTACAGAGCTCAATGTAAGACAGCAGTACTTATCAAATGTAAAAATAAATGACGTGACATATCAATATTCACAAAAACAATTCGAATTGATTTCACAATATCTACAAATTCACAAGTTAGTAGCACTATTCTGAGCATTTAGAATTGTTGCCATTTAGTTTAATAATTTGTTTAGTTTACCTATTTGTCTACAGCTTTCTACGCATCAGGAGATTTGCATAAATGCTGTTGAGGTTATGTCGTATAAAACATATAATATTTAATGCTGTATTGAATAGCATAAATATATTAATGTAGTAATATAGTCTTAATATACTCTATTTCATATGGATGACATGTTTCTGCTGAAGTTAACTCTGGCCCTGTGAGAAAAAGATTCACCACATGAATAACACAATCAGAAACAAGCCTAAATGGCAACAGTACAGTTGAGTCCTGCATATCAAAAACCTCCCAGGAGTGTTTTAAAAAAAAAAAAAAGAACATAATTACCACAGGTGTACATGCATAATCTTCAAAATACAATTTTGTTACAATTTTTAGTTTTAAAAACTGATCAAATAATTATTTCTGCACTATTACATGTGTTAGTTTGCTATGGCCATTCGGAGGAGCAGAAAGGTGGTGATTCTAGTGTAGTTTAGCGGCAGAGTGAAGTGGTTGTGGTTGTATAGCTCTGGAAGTGTTTTAACCTTGTTTGCTAACCACAGACATGTAACATATGTGAATATGTGAAAAAGGTAATCCTGCATATTGTACTCAGCCAAAAAATAAGGAAAATAAAGTAACATACAGAAAAGCAACAATAAGTGTATTAATTGATGAAACATTCAAGTAAAATTCCTGGTAAACCATTTCAGACAGAAGTGGCTACTTTTTAGCTTTTTTTTTTGCAAATATTTAACTTGATCAATATAACTTTTGTAAGGAACACTTGCTTGCCTGACACTTGTTTCACGTTGTGAATGGGGTTAAAAATGAGTTCTCATCAACGCTGTATCACACATGAAATCGCAAAGCGAATTTATCTTTAGTTATCCCTTTATACCAGATACTGACATGACAAGGGCCTTTGGGCAAATTGGTAATATTTATAACTAAAACGACTGTGTCACACAGAGGATGACTGTCTTTGAGGCAAATTGTTTCAGCAGCTACTGCTTAGAAGTACTTACCTACAGTACCTCAATCCCACTACTCAGAGGAGTCATACATAAACATTAGTGCTGTGTGTCATCAGCTCCACATTTAGCAACAGCCAGCAGGCTTCATAAACCCTTGGTAGACGTGTATGATGGATCATTTGGTTTGAGACTAAATCATAAAAATTGAGTTGAAAGAAGAGACAGGGTGTTTTAATAGAAAAGTGTATCAATCAATGAAATGTATCTGATTAAAAAAGCAATAGTGTGTGAGCAGCATGATGTCTGGCACCCAGAAATACGCAGAGGTAATACATATCGTTAATACACAGCGACATGCATTATACATTTAACTTGTCTATAAAAATGTAATTATTTGTATTCTTCTACTCCAATCCAGAGGTAAGTATCATGATTTATTATGTCAGTCTAGTCACCGTGTTTCTAATGTGCATATAATTTGAATATAAAAAGGTTTACAAGGAGAAGTACATGCTGTTCCATTTGTGCTGCAAATGGAAGCAGAGTGTCTACTAGGCTCACTTTATAAGTCCACATACACATGGCATGAAGTTATATGCACTGATTGATTGTAATGTTTAAAAGATTCTGTTCTCTCCAATAGCTTCTGATCACATTTAATAATCATGAAATTAAAATAATATCTATTCTTCATTATCCATCATTTATTATTATATTTTATAATATCCTGTATTAAATCTTAATTATGTTATGATATATAATATATATAGTCGATAATAATAAAAAACATTTATTTTCATCATGTTATATTTAAGCTAAACCTGCAATTAGTTTGATGTATATAATGTATTTCTCCAAGGTTGGAACTAAACTACGTTTTTTAAGTGGTGTTGTCATATATCTCCATATATGCATGGAAACTAGCTCCATGTTCTGTCCAGATGAATGTAGAGCCAGCTCAGTTTGTGTGTATAGGTACACTGAATTGAACCCAACATGTGTGTGTGCTACCAAATAAGGGTAAAAACACTCCCAGACCTCTGTACCAGCTGTAAAGTACAAACATTGCATTAATGTGCACAAATAATTGGAATTTAAGTGTGTTTATACAGATGCTGCTGAGGTTATGAGTAACTGGGATGAACTACAGAAACACTGATACTATGCCCTATTTCAGTAGTGACAAACACCAATATTTGAGGTTGCAGACAAAAACGTGTACAGACTTCATCATGCATTAAGCTATGACTGACACATTTCTACGTGGTTTGTGTTATTAACAAACCTTTACAGAGGCCACAACACACAGTTCACCCATTGTCCTAGGCTTACCACTGAATATGCAGTTTGAAGGGATTGACTGCATTTTGGACTCTCAAGTACAGTGGTTGTCAGAGTCTATATTTAACATAATGAAAAATAGTCTGTTTGGCAAGAAAAAGCAACAAAAATGGCTTTAGAATTATACCTGTATAAACGCATACCAAATTTCAAACATAACACAGGATGTCACAGAAATACAGATATCACAAAATAAATCTGAGACAAATCTAATGTGCGATTAATCATTGCTTGACCATTCTTTGCTCTTTGGTGTGATCACAACAATTCATTTTATTTATTTTTGGAGAACTCCAGCAGTCTTTCTTCTTACTTACTCCGAATTTTGCAGTACAATTGTCACCAGTGATGACAGTGTCTCAGAAATGTGTTTAGAAATGCTGTATGACTGTGACACGACTTCTACTCTCTACTACAAAACACAAAAACAATACAGTATATGGAGACAATCAAATCAACACCAACTGACTTTACACAACAAAGTATAAAAGGGCAAAAAGTACAGCATGAATCAAAATCTTGCTTATGACGAGGCATGAATGCAGAAAAATAATGGAGGCGAACGGCTACAGTGACGGATGTAAAAGAAAACAAGGGGAAGAAAAGGCTTTAAGGTGCCTGTCCACAGTTTACTGAAAGGGGGAGTGTCTGGTATGATTCAATGTGTAAAAACATGTTGTGTTATTTGCATTTGAATGGAAAACATAGAATAAACTGTGAATCTGAATTCGGTTTCAGTCTGAGGTAATGGCGGTAGTTTGTAATGACTGCTCAGCTCACGGAGATGCCAAAACATGTCAAAACATAAATGGCACATGGACTACGTTGGATCCTTTATTTTATTTGCTTCAGCTTTTCACCAGTGCTGAAAGCTCTGTTAACCTTCCACACTCATGGAGAACTTTTACATGTTGTGACCATACCCGTGGGCTTGTGGTGCATGGTGCACAACCAACACTGTACTACGCTGCAGAGTATGGATACTAGTGAATGTTTGTATGTAATATACACACAGACCTTTGTCTATTTGTGTGTTGTAAATACATGTGTGAGCATGTCAAGCCTTTTTGCTTTGTGATGTGTGTATTTACCAAGGCACATAGCTTCTCAGTCGTTGGACGAAGCCAGTTAAAACTAAAAGAGTCACTGAACTAGAAAATGTACAGGCAGCCCAATGAGACGCAAAAGCAATTCTAGATAATACTGCACTGGGACTGTTGAAATTCAGCGCAAGCTGAAGGTCGGACACTGACGATTATTAATGATGTCCCTATGGAACTATACAGGCTGCCCCCACCTAACAGAGTAACAGTAAAGCGACCAGCAAATGGCTCTCTTGGCGTTTTCTGATGCATGTGTCTGTGTGCGTGTCTGCATGCATGTTGTCAACTCAATGGACGCGTCAAAGCCTTATTATTGGTAATGAGCTACAATGAAAACTTCAAACGCATGCTTGCTCTAACTTATAATAAGCAAAGCGCAAACATGTCAAAACGTAGTGGAAAACACAATTTGACTACTCTACGAAACAGCAAGCAATCAAAGATACAGTAAAGAACACTGGGGTACTTACAACAGAGAACAGGGCCAGAGCTAAGTGTGGATGGGAGAAAAAAAAATGCTACACAAACACAGACTGATGTGAGAATGTGCTTCCTCCAAGGTCCACTACTCTATGTGAATGTACTGTATGTTCAAATTTGCCTTCCATCTATATGGACGTGCAAAATATCAAATGCTTAAGAAAAAACAGACGCACAAAACATGCGCGCACACACATACACGCACAAAAAGATGTGATGGACTTGGCAAACCTGTCTAACCCCCGAAACCAAACCCCATCAAGCCTAGCATTTGGTCAAATTCAGTTTAGGTTATTTGCCTTCATGATAGCGGGCTTTCTGTTGACATATGTGGCCCAGTAGCCTAAGTTGAAGATGAAGAACAGAACTGGGAAAATGATGCGTGATATCTTGTCCACTTTGCTGACACGGTTGTAGGATTTCTTGGCCTCCGTGTAAGGGTCAGGCAGATAGGGATGCTTGGCTGATGTTCCGGCGCTCTTGGAAATGGTCGTTAAACCTTGATCTTTAGCTACGTTGATGGCATAGGTGGTTCCAACAATGTTGAAGGTGTTGTTAGCCTTTTTGGACAAAGTCGCAGATTCTCTTCTCTGAAAAGGAAGAAGGCAGTAAAGTAAAGGTCATCAGGAGCGAGGTACCAGACTCAACCATACTTCCATTTGAACTCATAAAGAGGAAATAGAAGCAACACCACGAGACACGACACACACAAGAACAAAACAAAAGCCTAACCATATCTTTAATCCTGGCCATGTTAGCCTGAAACGGTTCCTGAAAAGAAAAGTAGAAAAGAAAAAAAGTTTACCAATTATATTAAAATTACCCAACTTACATACTGTATTCATCAGTATCTAGCTGGAAGTACTTTTGAACATACTGTCAAATCAAATCTGCATCATACAAATCTGGATTGCAGAAAGAAAAAGTCATGATAAAAAAATCATGATAAAATTAAGAGTGTGGAAATAGGAACAGTTATAATTTGCATTGTTGCAGAACCAGGCTGGACTGGCGACTGATACTGCTAGCAGTAGCAGTAGCAGCACAGAGCAGGATTAGAAACAAAGCAAAATAACAGTGCCTGAAAACATGTCTGACAAACTGTATCAATGAGAGCAGCCAGACCTCTGCAGGCAAACAGATTGCAATACAACAAACACGACAAAGGCTGTGTGTGATAAAGCTGGCTGGAGAGACTGCCGTCTTAGTTCTACTAGAGGGAAATCATTAGACTGTCTTTCATATTGAAGTCGCACAGGGAGCCAGAATTTTATTTGCTAAATTGGTACTGGCTCACACAGCTAAACTTGCATCACTAGAAGATCCTGTCAGCCTAACGGAGTACAGTACAGTGCACACGGTAGATGTGGGAGAACAAGTAGGACACTAAGATTGATTACAGGGAAGAATTTTAGTTTCCTGTGTGGCATGCAATGTGTGAGTCTGTACTGTGGTAATTTCCTTCACACCATTCATCCCCACTGTGGCCACTTCAAGAAACTAATGCAGTGTGTGCCTTGTAACAGATTTTCACTTTCCCAGCTCCCTGTTTTCACTTTTGCTTTGAGCCCAGCTTTCATTTTTGCTCTACTTTTTTAGCTTCATTTAATTTTCCTTCCTTTCTCCTTCCCTCTATCTTTTTAATTAGCATAACTAATGTCCCCTCTACCCCAAAGTGCTTCACGGTGAATCTCTTTCAGCACACAGCTCATCACCAAATATGTTGTTTGGTCTTTATGCTCAATATTCACATATACTCACCAATGGAGGCAAAGCAATGGTTTTACATATGACAAGACATGTGCTGTGGCTTTGTTCAGTGTCACGAGTGTGCATAAATCTCAAAGGGAGTCTTTTTAATGTCAGCCGCAACAAGCAGTGGAATAATACTGGCAGTAGGTATCGCTTGTTGTTTTTTAACTTGTGACAGAGGCGGCAGGATTGTGGAGGAAATATATTTAGTGTGATAAGTGTGTTTCCTCAAGTGAGCGGGGCAACAGGATGAGTATGATCCTTCAACCTAGAGGGGAGCTAACAATCACGCAGACAGCTGATTGCTTTAAACATAGGAATGGTGAACCAGTGCTTGAAGGGTCTGCTATCTTGGGTCAATTTGAACAGACAAAGAAAGAAAGACAGACGAATCACACTAGTACCCCCAGATAACCAGATACCTTTCAGTGATACTGATTCTCGCACATCTAACACAGAATGACCTGCTCTACTGGAGGCTTCTGTCAGCAGGAAAAGCAAATTACTGCTATGACGTGCATTAGGGATGCACCGATTGTGAAATAAAGTAGCAGTATGTCTGCTCATCACACATCTTTGAAAGAGCAGAAATTCAATCATAAAATTAGTGAAACTGGATCCAGGATGTAACGACTGCAAAATGGATGGGACACAACAGACAGCCATCAGTCACCGCCGCTGGTGAATGCCATTTCTGACAGTAGAATTATCTGGCTGATAAATATGTGTATCCTATGCGGGAACCACTGGTACTGAAAAATGAAGCCAAAGCAGAACTTGTGTCCACTTGAGACTGACCCCAAAAGCAAGCCAGTCCCCACAGACTCCCATGTTGAAATGCCCAACTTCACAGCACAAAGAAACATTTTTACAGCCTGGTACAAAAATCAGTTTGACATCTATGGCTAATTTCTGTCTTCATGACAGCTGTATCAGAGGCCTGTGTGTGTGTTTTGGGGAGGGAGCCTTTGATTGGCAGGTGCGCACTGACATAGGTTTCTGTAGCTGCTAACTGTCTAACTGTCTAACTGTCACCTCAGCTGATTCGAGTGACTAAACTGGACGTCTCATCTGTTCCTGTGGTGGTGTTGGCATTTTGAATTTAATAGTTGACCATTAGTAAGGCTTGCTGCGTGGGTATTTGTACTAATAGCCTGTCCAGGAAATCTGGTGCCAGAAAGTTTTGGTGGTGCAACAGTTGATGTCCATCAGCTATAGCATGCTAGTAGGGTTAGTCTTCAAAGGGTACAAGGTTTTCCCTGCCATTGTAAGACTATGGCTATGTCTGTGTAGTGCCTTAGCTAAATAAACAGAATCGCTGTGTTTAGAGTTCTCCACCACTCTGGAGAAGAAGGCCTGAATGAAAGTGAGGGTTAGCATGTATTTAGGAACTATGTAATCCTATATTCAGATAATGTTTTTGAATGAAGAAACGCTTATTTGCAGCCTTAATGTTGCTAGATTAGTGGTCTGTTTTTGTCTGTTTACAGTGAATCTTTCAGTTAGCGCTAAAAGTGTTTGGTCAGCTCGATTTTACTTGCAGGAGATTATGAAGGCTCAAACATGTTTTGCAAAGAAAAGGAAAAAATGCTATTTTTTTCTGCTATACCAAACTTCCAAACAAACAAACTTCCAAGACCAAGGTTCATATTGACCCATGAGTGTTCTGTACTGTTACACCCCTAAGTTCTAATAATACCCCCCTAAACTGTTCAGTCTCTCAAACTATGGATGTTATTTGCACAGCAATCTAACAAATTGGCCATATTGAGCAATTTTCTGTTCTTTTTTTTCTGTTCTATCCTGTCCTTGTAGGCAGTAATTTATATGCTGTAATTATTGGGGAAACAATATGTGGTACTGGGCTGTATGCATGTTTTTATGAACCTTATGTAACAGAGCACATAATTCACTTGCAGCCAAAGATTCTTGTGTACTATTCAAAGTCATTTCACTAGCTGCAGGCAAAAATACTCCCCGAATACAATGCATCTATTGACCTTGTCTTTGTAACTTCTGAAAATTGTAGCATCAGAATTTCTTTATGAGTGTGATTAAGTGTCCTGGGGGTAATTGTGCCTTGCTGTGTCCTGCTGTTTGGAGCTCAGTGTGTGCATGTGTGCATGTAACTGAACCTTGTGACAGTCTGTCCCTCTCTAAGATTGGAGATGAGGTGTTGGCATATTTAATAGCCTCAAGTATGTGAGCATGTGGGTGTATAAGTGCTCAGACTGTCTATAGGGAGCCACACTGTCCCTGTTTGTGTTCCTGTGTGTATGTGTGGACGTGAGCATTTAAGTGTATATTTTTGTAGTGTCACTTGCACTATCACATTTTGGAGAAATCTACTCATTGTTTGGGTGGTAGTATAATTATTTCATTTAGTTATAGTATTATATATGGACATGACATAGATCATTTTGATGACCCTCATATCTGTATTGCAGATTTTCCCTTATTTGAGAATTGCTACAGCCCTGCAAGATGCGTCTAGATGGGATACTGATCTGATAGTAGTCAGCTAGATCAGGTATCTGTGACAACAGAGCAATCTATGGAGCAGGTCTAATCCTATGCTATTCTACTATTATGTTAACAGTGCATTCGGTATATTTTGCTTGAAAAAGAGCTAACATACACTATATGGGCAAAAGTATTGTGCCACACAGTCTCTTAACTAGAGTCAACAAATATAGAATTTTTAAGACTGATACGATACCAATATTTGGTGATTTAAAAATCCAGCATATCAGTTGATGTTTTTTTCTTTCAGACACACAAAACATTTCCCAAACATTTGTTATGTGTAGTTATGTATGTGGCCTAGCTAAAATAATATGAAAATGCACTTTAAAAATAATCTAGTTTTACTGTCACAACAACTCTTGGATTACTTGTTTACGCTCTTCCCACTCTACTCGGATCAGCTGGCTGTTGTGTTTGTGGCGTTCCAAATATGTGTTGCCAACCGAAGTTACAGAGTGCCCTCTGGTGAACAAACTATGCAACATCAACACTCATAACATGGTTGAAGGGTGTTTTTCCCGTCTCTTTTTTTACTTTTTAACTTTTCATTTATCGGCCGTTATAAATGCCGATACCAATATATATGCAAGTAGCTAATATATCCGATATATTGGTTGGGCTCTACTCTTAGCCTTTGAATTCGGGTGTTTTCAGTCCCATTGCCACAGGTGCATAAAATCAAGCACCTAGCCTGCCGCTACAAACATTTGTGAAAGAATGGGTCATTCTGAAGAGCTCACTGAATTCCAGCGTGGTACTGTAATAGGATGCCACCATTGCAACAAGTTAGTTTGTGAAATTTCTTCCCTCCTAGACATTCCACGATCCATGATTCCACTATCAGCTATAAGTGGTTTTATTGCAAAGTGGAAGCATTTATGAACCACAGCAACACAGCCACAAAGGGGCAGACCACGTAAAGTTACAGAGCGGGGTTTCTGAGTGCTGAGGCGCATAGTGCGTAAGAGAGTCAGTGCTCTGCTGTCCATCTAGAGTAGCATGGATGGAGCCAACAACAAAGGGTCAACAATTTAGGGGTATTTCACACTTGCTACGCCAAAAAGTTTGGTTTGTTTGTTTGCTGTAGTTTGTGACTTATTTGTGATTAATGGCTAACAATGATCAGTTCATTTGGCAACGACGTCTTCTCTTTCTATTTTGTTTTTTTTCAACATTAGGTTTAACACTTTAACACAGAAGCTTTTATTGCTCTTTCAGTAATATAAGTTGTTCTTCTTCTTGGAGAAGTTCCACACATGATGAAACATACAGATAGACAGATAGAGCAGAGAAGAAGAAAGAAACTAATGTGACAGTAAATGCCAGCAAATACAGCAGAGACTCTCAAGTGCAACTAAACTAGTTAAATCCCATTATAATTATTTGAATAAAGGCTACTTTCGGCTGCTCCCTTGTTACAAAGGGTCACCACAGCAGGTAGCTGCATGTTTTTTCATTTGGTTTATCCCAAAGGAGATACATTATTATTATTATTTGAATAATAAATTCAAATTCAGTTACTTTATATATGAAATCATATGTTAGCTACCTTTTGACAAAGTTAGATATGCCTGATGCTGCCTTACACATACAAAGGAAAGTTTCCCAGTCTCTTCCTCACCGTAAGGAATGCAGCTTAATACCAAAGTATCCCTATCAGTATCGGGACTGAAAAAGTCAGATAGGTGTATTCCTAGCCTCCAGAAATGTAAACTCAACTTTGTTCTTTCCACCTGAGTGCATTAAACTTCTAGAATAAACTTTACTGACATGAAATTGCTAGTACTAATGACAGATAAATTATTCTGGTAAAATGTTGCAGTTATTTTGTGCTGCAGGTGCAGACAGACGTGAAACTGTGATCACTCCTTGGCTGCAGCAGAGCAACCCACAGCCAGTGTTCCTGCCTCTGCTGATAAAACAGCTCATGATATCTAACACAGCAGTGTCCAATCATATGTCACTGAGTGCCAAGAATAAGCAGGCTTTTCCAACCAAATTCCCCACCGGCTAATTTCTGTAATAAGCTCACCTTCTGCCGGTGAGAGGAGAGCTAATTAGGTAGATTGTCAAAGAGAATGTTCGAAGAAAAGAAAGGAAAATGGCATCGTTGCTCCGTAACCAGCAAAGTAAATTAGTGCACACAGACTTGTCTCTGGCTCATATCTGAGACCTAAAAAAGAAGCAGCCTAAGGGTGATGAAGTCATCATTTGGTTCCAGCAGGAGTGGTAGCTGAAACCCTAGCTCTGATGGCTTGGGACTGCATTTTTAAAAAGACTTACTGAGCTAAAACTTCTCTCCTGAAAAGCGGCTTTCCTTATGTAGCTTCTGCTCCTTAACGTTCACTTTTTCTAAATTTGCTAAAAAAGGGGGAAAAAAGTAGGAGTTGTTTGATTGCTTTGGATTCCCGTAGCTCATTCTAGCAGGGAGGGTGGTGGGAGTGCCATGTCTCCCTCTGTGACCCCATTCTATTTTATCTATCATGACAACTGCATGCTCAGCACAGCCCCTGAGAACCCAGTCCAGGCTGTTGCCATTAAGACGAGCCATCAAAGAGGGGGGGAAAAAAAGGAAAAGAAAAAAAAAAAAAAAGCCTCCACTCTGCAGCAATGTAACGCTGCAAATTATCCCCACCGACTGAAAAGTTCTGTGGCAGCAATATGCATTTCTGCCAATCACTCTGAGGACCAAATGTCAAGCTATAAAAAACAGGAAAGGCTGTACTGATTGTGTCAAACAGTTTGTACAATGGTAGCAGAAAATAGATTTGTGGCACTGTCTGTCACAGAAGAAATAAGTTTCCCTTTATGTTGTGTCTGTAGCTGTGTTTTTATGCGCTCACAGCAATATACTAACAGCACTGCCACTATTTACCACTAGCGTAGTTTCATAATGTTTCTTATTTGATTCTTAGATTTTTTTCAAGCATCCTAGCAGGCTATCCGTTTAATGTATTTTACTTTTGTGCCACAGTTAATATTCTTCTTAATTTGAAATATACTGTATAATAAATAAATCATGTAAACTTATTTTAGTTGCAGAATTAGTAACTTAGCTTAGTCTCTTTATGTTGTTGTGCTTTGTTTTTATTGTTTTAACGTTCTCTTAAAGTGACCAGTTCTTGTACCAGGTCTATATTGTTAATCTGGAGATCTAGCATATCTTGATTTGCACTTCAGAAAACCTATTATTATCCTTATTGAACTTAAGCTGGGTCTTCATGCAGCCCCTCAGTTCAGCCTGTTTTTAGCACCTACTCTGCTCGTGATGAGTACAATCTGTTCTGATCATAGACTGTATATAAAAGATGGGTGTAGCCACCACGAATCACCCATTTTGTTTGTGTTTTCACTGTTTGCCTTCTTGGTGTTTTGGAATTGGACAAGGGAGGGGTGGGAAACAAGATCACAAAGTAGGACCACCCTAAAGCATACCCTGTTTTATACTCCTTTTTGATTCTAATGAGGACAGAAAATTACAAAAAGAACATCATATGCATTCAATAAGACTTGAAGCTAGCGAGTGAGACTACAAACTCATCAGAAAAGTGTTTACTAAGGTCACAGATCAAGTGAACCATAGGGTCATTTCCCCAAAGACTTCAATACTGTTTGACTTCTTTTTGCATCCAGACAAGTTCGCTCCTGCTGGCCACGAGAAAGAAAGCATAACTGACGCACTTCCACATTGGTTTTACTTTTCAGACCCAGAAGCTACATCCATATTTTATATACAGTCTACACTTCTAATTGGCTGACATGGAAAATGCTCTTCACAAATTTCCGCATGATTCCAGAATCTGGTACGAAGTATGCAAGTGCACAATGCCAATGACCCACTGAGTATGTTAAGAGAAATAGAGGTAATGTTCAGTGCTTGCTAAAGCCTGGGCTTTTGACTTTCTGAGAACGTTTTTACATATATCTATCTAAGGTTTTGGAACTTTAATCATATATAAAATGAGCATCTTAAATTATAACAGTAAATGACACAATTAAAAATATAATTAAAGTGGTACTTTAAGCCCAGTGACACTTATGTAGAAAGAAAAGAAAAATATTTTGATATAGTGTAAATTAATATTTTTCTGAACAGTGTTTTTGTCCATTATTATATTCACTGCCTCTGTGTGCCTGCTATTTTTAAATTAATGCTATCACTTATAAAACATCATACAAATCATCAGTAAATTTAAGAGCTGAGGTTATCGTGAGAAACATGTCTGGCTTTATTTGTGAACTCAACAGTTTTTTTTCTTTTTTCTTTTTAAAAAAAGCAACTTGTTTGGACTGTATCTGGCTGTTCCCTCAAAATAAAAATCAAGCACGGAGCTCTTTTTTGTATTTGTATTTCTCCTCTTTTACCTTAAAGGAAAGTCCCTCCCTGTTCTGTATCTCGCAGGCTATTGACGAATTGATGTGATTTATCAGATTTCATGATTAGGTGATTAATTTTAAAGAATGCACTATATAGATGTAAAGACACCATCTTTACCGGGGAGAATGAGTCTGCACTGACTTTAGGATGAGAGTTGAACATATGCTGCCATCGTAAATCAGGGCCAGTGTCTCTGGGAGTTTACCTCTGTTTTTGCTCTCACTGTTCCGCCCCGCTGTCTCTGTTCCATTTGGCTGGTAATGAATAAATAAAAGGTCTCTTTATAGCCTTTACAAAGTACTCCAGGCTGCGTTAAAGAGACTTTCTATGTGTTTCCAAACTGCAACTTCCCCTCATCACTCCTCCAGAGTAAAGTGACATTTTCAGCAACTTTTATTTTAAAATTAATTTTGAATTTAATAAGAAAGAAAAAGTGGCGAGAGACTTCTTTCTGAACTAACTGCCTTGGATTTTGTTTTTACCCTTACATATTTGTGATAGTTAATGTTGGTGCACTGTGATGAATCGAAAGAGCAGGCGGGACATATCCGTTAATTTTTCTGTACATGAAACTGTTTCAAATGAGAATCACTCACCCTTATTTCCATGCCCTCTTTTTTCCCATCCCATGCCCAGCTGCGCTTGGTGAAGTAGTTGACTGTGGCAAACTCAATCAAGGCAGAGAAGACAAAGGCATAGCACACAGCCATGAACCAGTCCATGGCAGTGGCATAGGCCACCTTAGGAAGGGAGTTTCTAGCACTGATGCTCAGGGTGGTCATGGTTAGGACAGTGGTGACCCCTGAGGACAGAACAAAAGATCAGCAAATTGGTTCTTTTTTTGAACTCTTTAAGGGACAGTTCACCCCCAAATCAAATGTGTTTATTTTCATCCATCAGGTTGTTTTTGTGTGAGTTGACAAGATGTAGAGATATCTGCCTTTCCTGTACCCATCAACCAAAGGCTGAGGGTGATGCCAACATCATGTGACACTTTCACAAGCACAACCCTCTTTTCATCAGAAGATGTAGGTTTCCATCTATCCAGCGTTACGGTATTTTCTACCTGAAACTACAAACAAGGTCCATGGATTTAGTAACTTGTTTCATGATTTCTAAAAAATATGTTGCTGGTAAGTTTCTCAAATAAAATTTGCTGAAGGCAAGCGCCATGTAGTTCCCTTATATTCAGGAGAAGGAAATCATTTTACTACCAATATCTTCAATCACTGGGAAACTCACACCAAAACAATCAAGTTGGATAAATAACAATGTGGGGGTGAAATGTCCTTTAAAGGAAAGTTACTTACAACTTCAGTCAAAGTTTGCTTTGGGTTTTGCTATCATGGCACTAAACTCTCACTTTATACTTACCAGCTTCTCTCTAGAGAAAAAAGGAAGCTGTGGTGCAACATAAAAAGTATCTACTGTGGCTATTTAGACTAGTCTAGGTTTAAACTGTCTATTTAAAGTGAATCTCGATTCATTTTCTTGGGATCAGAGTTAGATTTAAGTTATAAACCAAAAATGATGGTCTGGTTCACTGCATTGCAGAGCTTTACATAATCTACGGTATGAAATCAAAAAGTCTAGCCTCATACAGCTGACATAATTCAGTGGTGCATTCAAAGTACACTGGGTCAGTCTTGCATGTTCAAATCATGAGACACTAGTATTGCAATGCAATGACCCATTATAGAGGAATTTTCAGGCTGTGCTTTTGTTCAAACCAGTCTGATTAATGTGTTTCTGGCATTGTAAACCTAACTCTAATTATACGTATCTACAATAAAACAATGACATGTTGAAACATGTTTATAGGACCAAAGTTGTAAGAAAGGAACTTTCCTTTAGCTTATACACAAACAGACAGACATGCTATGGGCCTGCATACATTAAGTACAACCACTCTCAGCTGCAGGATTGTGTGCAAAGGTTACCTGAAATGAAATTGCTAAATGATACCCCTTTTGAAAAATGAGCAGCAGATCTACATCTACTAAAATTAATTAATGTGGAAATGACATCTTAAACTTTTTAAAATTCGCAGATCATTTCACAACCTGGCCTTTACAGTCAGGGCGGATGGGAATGAAATGCGGCTCGGACAATGTTCGCCCATCGAACCGCATCGCTTTATCTGTTCCAACCTTTCTCATCTGATAAAAGATGGATACAAACGAGGCTGAAAAAGGTTGTGACAAAAAGAGTGATAGACGACTATTCAAGGGGCTGATTGATTTGCAGGTAATTCATTTCTAATCTTGACTTTGTTCCACCATTTACATAAAATTAGAATATTCATCTGTACAGAAAGTAGTCTTTATTAATACAGCAATTAATTGGTGTCAGATGAGATGAGGACAATGGGTGCTTGCAGCAGCAGTGCAGAATGTTCTTGAATAAAATCCAGGTATAAATCAAAAAACATTGAGTCTTGCCTACAAAATACGACTTGGAAGGTGACCAGGGGACAAAAATGATAAACCAGATTAGCTGATAGTAACAGTCACAAATGCTCTGAACTGATATAAACCATGATGGATGGAAAAATAAAAACAACACAGCCTGAAACTGTGTCCTTTGCAGCAACTGTTTCCACTGAGAAAACAACACTGATTAAAATTACTTTCCTAATGTGAAGGAAATTGTCCCCTAAAATTGAATCTCTTGTGTGACAGAAATGATTCTCAGATGACCGTATAATAAAAAAATATAATAGTGGGTGTGTTTGTGGAGAAGTGAAGGAGATGTGGTTATTCAGAATACACAAAGGGAGCTGGAACAGTTTTTATATTCTCAGCAGCGCTTTGCCTTACATGCTCTTTAATATCTTTTGTACCAATGTATACTACTGCATGCACTTGTCTTCTCCAATCCCAAAATGATAACCAAATTTAGACTTATATAAGGCCACTTTTATGGATTATGCAGCATAATAACAACAAATGAAGGGGAAGGAAAATTACATTTCATCTTTGAGTATCTTTGAGTTTTTCTGAGCTGACACAATGTTCTTAGCATGAATTGAGTTGGATGGACAAATTGAATCTATTATTATTCATGGCTTCAAGGGAGAAAACATGGTCAAGTGTCACGATGGCAACTGGAAAAATGTCTCTATTAAATAGCTATTGTTATGAATAATAAAGGTAAAATATGACATATAAAAGCTTTAAATGTTGTTTTATGTTCTCTTTATAAACAGTGACACTGTTTTCTAAGACTAAGTAGTAAGGATTCCCAACTCTTCTTCTACTTATTTTTGATTAGTTAGTTTTTGCAACAGAATAAAGTCAATACCCTGATAAAAGCTTTGCAAAAAAATAAATTACTTTCCATGCTTGTGTGCACCTGAATGTACTAAGGTCAACTTTTCTTGCTGAAACTTTTATTAAACCATTCACTTGTTTGCTGAATCAAATGTAGCTCTCCACATTTACTTTTCTCTTACCTCATCATTTAAAAGCCCCAATTAACTAACTTATTCAATGAATCATTTAGTGCATTTATTTGAGTTGGATTTAAAACACAAGATAGCACTCACCAAATACAGTGCGCGCAGGAACCGATTCTCTGTTTAGCCAGAAGGAGACCTGAGACAGTATGACAGTCATGATGCACGGAAGGTAGGTTTGAATCACAAAATAGCCAATTTTCCTTTTCAAATGGAAATATGTTGTCATCACTACATATTCTCCTGAGGGAAAGGAGACAAACATAAAAAAAAGAGATGGAGAGACACACAGGGTCATGATTATTAATATATCTGTTCCTAGCTGGGAGCAACACAAGGTGAAATATTCTAAAATTGATTTATTAATGTCAGAACATTAACATGTACACGTGACTGTCTTCACTCCCTTACATGAGCTGTTAAACCATATGAAAACATAGCAAATATTTAGACACTTTCAGACATTTAGTAAAAAAAAACAAAACAATTCAATTCAATTCAATTCAATTTTATTTATATAGCGCCAAATCACAACAACAGTCGCCTCAAGGCGACAACAACAAAAAAAAACAAAAACACCACTTACATTACCAACTTTCATTTTCCTTTATTTTAAACCACAGACTGTATATAAAAGATGGACATAGCCACTGTGACATCACCCACTGGAAGTCTGGTCTTGATGCCTCAAGCTGACAGTTTTGGTTTTTGCTGTCTAGGAAATCCAAACAGCTCTTATTATGGATGGCAACCAGAGACCATAGAAAGTCAGTGACAGTCAGCAATTTCAAGTGACGACGGGCAAAACAGCCGCTGGTCACGTGAAGTGGGCGGGTCCCAAGTAAAACTTTTAAACTTTGAGGTGAGTGACTGAAGTGACTACCAGTGACAGCAAAGGATACCACTGATTGACATATGTCAGGATGGTAAATACATTAGAGGGTTACCCACTAATCCAGAGCCTGGGATGTCAGCTACTGACCAACCATCAGTGATAAAGCAATGCACAATGCGCCTGACACCCCTGACACCCCTTAACTCAGACACTGAGGGGCCCTCGATACTCTCAAGGTAGTGACTTCAATCAATCACAAGTTATGCCCACCCAAAAATATACTGTGCCTTTACTCATTTGTGACTGTAATGGGGACCATAATTTACAAAATAAACATCACAATGGATTCAAAATGTTTAAACTAGCAATAAGACAATAGAGTAATCAGGAAAGTGTTTACTGAAGTCACAGAACAAGGGAGCTGAAGGATCGCTTTCTCATGGACTTCTTTTTGCAACCAAGGGAGGTGCCACCTGCTGGCTGTTAGAAAGAATGCAGGTTTAAGGAACTTTTGCATTGGATTCAGACCAGAAGCTACGTCCATCTTTTACATACCAAGTGGTTTAACTATGTAAAAAAAACAAACAAACATACGACATAACTCTCTTGAAAGTTTTTGGTGCAGATTTGGTGATGTCATTAATAAAGCAGTTACACAAATAAAGCACTTTCATTTTGGAAGAAACCTGGAGCTGAGCTATAAATGTTTAGAATGCTATAAATCTCCCTTATTATTAAGGAGAGAAACATCAAATGATCATTATCCAAATGAAAAAAAATATCTTTTATCCTTTATCTGAAAAGGTGGCTTTGAAAAATTTGTTTTATTCTTTGCAGAGGTGTCACTACAACTGCTGTCCTGCCCAAAGTGGCAGTGTACAGTACTTTCAGAGCTGACTTTTAAGCCAGTGCCAAGCCACTGATTTCACTGATTTAAAAAGTGTCACATTCCTTTACGTGCACATTTACATATTCCTTGGGATGTTTTTGCTGTACATATGAATAATATGTCAATGATGCCAGTAAATGGATAAATTCACAGTGCCAGCTCTCACTGCCATGTTTGCAATCTGTGTTACAAAGATAGGAAGAAAAACAGCCTTCCATCCCTGAGGTGTTTTTTTTGTTTTGAGGAGATTCTGACCAGAGCTGAACTGGCTCAAATCCTTCCATTCCCTTAGCTCACTATCGTCCACTGGGTTTAAAGTCTAAAGAAATGAGATTTTCCGACATCCATACGTTGAAGCAGTTTACGAAAGAAATCACATTGACTCCACCTTGAATTTTTGGTACTTGTCAGATTTCAGTTGGTCTTATTCCTTCTCTGCAATTCTCCTGACTTAAATTCAAACCACCAAACAGCACAACAATAAAGACACTCTCAAGGAAAGCATCCTCTGTAGAGTTAAACAGGTGCGGTTATTTAAAAACACACACACACACACACACACACCTAACAAAGCGGTGTCATGCCGTTTTAGTCTCCAAAGACAACTGAAGTCTGACAGATATCTGTGACTCTGTAGCTCACCTTCTGAAAGCTCCACAAGCAAACAGCTTGAATGCAAAGGTTAAATCTCTCAAAATGGAAAGCCAGTGTGGCTCACTTGTATGCCATGTACTCTTTTAGTGATTTCTAACTGCCCCACTGAAGCAACTTTTTATTTTTAGCTGCGCACTTACAAGTTCTTTGGCACTTTATCAAGTCCCATTGCACCATTACCTAAAGCTGGTGATTGAAAATAGAGGTACATGATAGTTACTAATAAAGATAATGAAAATGCAGCACATACTTGGAGGTGTTTGAACTCAAATTATATACTACCAGATAGATGCTGCTGCTGCTGCTGTAAATAGTTTCAGTGTATGTCAGTACCCAGCCCTTACCTTGTTATTTCATCCCTTTATGTTAAAGTGCTAACATAAGCTTTAAGCCCTGCAGTGGGTAAATAACAAAAAATGGATTTGTGTGTGACAGATAAAAGGATTCTGCAACAGTTTTGAAGAGGAGATTTTAAGATCAAATGAATATGTAATCAAAAGTAAAGGGTGGAAGGCATTTCCTTTTAATTTTGTGGTTATTATAGTTGACTCTTGGCTATACCCCAAAGCAAAATGGAAATAAAACTTTCACCTCTGGCACACCTCTTCATATTATCTTTGTAAATATGCTGAATAGTTTCTCTGAAAACTGATAACAGTCATCATTTTCTCGATAGACCCAAACAATGCAAGATGAATTTAAAATGACAGAAACTGCAGAAAAACTGCAGACTGTTATTATTTTGGAAAAAAAATACACAAGACAGCCAGAATATGTCAGTGGAAAAGAAAGCAGTTTAATTTACTAGAGTATACGCAGAAAAAACGAAGAAGTTTATCTGTCAAAGATGGGAATTTTATCTTTCAATGCTTAAAAATCAAAATATAATTGGGTGCATCAAACTATGAAGTTTTGCTTGGCTGACAAGCTTAGGCCATGCCTTAGGCCATAACCGTTTGACTGTTCCACCACACCAAATCTGATTTCATTTACAGTGTATTGTATGCTGCTGTCTCGACCGAGAATAGCATACCTGTGCTGGAACTGATGGTTTCTTTGCCAATAACGTGTCCCAGTAAGTCATACTGGTTCAGCCTGGAGCCGTCCTCTGCCACAGCGACAGATCTCTCGTCCCCCTGGGTCCACAGGTAGATCACCTCATTATTTGTGTAAGCATCTGGGCAAAAAGGAGACAGTTCAAAGAAAAGCAGACAACACGGTTGAGAAATCAAAATATGGGGTAATGTTTTATATTTTTTTCCTATCTGTTCACACTGCAGGATTATCAACATTTGCTTTGGCAAAAAGGGTCACAGCAAAGTTTACTCTTGACTTCAGGATATAAAAGACTGAGTCGTTTCCTAAATTGCAGAGAGTCATTCTTGATTATACACAGTATCCATCCAGTGATTGATGTTCACCACCCTGAGATTTAATCCTCATAAGTTAGGTGATCCCTTGACGTCTCCTCTAGTGCCACTAGCAGGGTAAAATTCTCAACTACCGAGTGAAAAATCCCAAAATATGTGGACATTGTGTCATTACTAGATTTGAAGGCAGATTAGCACAGAATCCACTACAGATATTTATGGTTTCAAGATGATGCATCAAAACTCATTATAAACATGACATCCCCTAGTTATCCACTAGTACTTTTATCAAGTCAAAATGGTAATTTATTCAGTACTTCATTTAGAAGTAAATGTAGACAAAACTAATGGCATACCCATCAGTTTAATAATATTAGCATGCTAACACAGCAAACTAAATCTAATGCTGTGTCTGAAATAGTAAATAGCCTATGTTTATGTACTTGCATGTAATATTTTCTCACTGACAAGTATGGTTACATGCTCTGCAGTACGAGTACACTGCATTAATTTAAATAGAGTAAACTCAATTTTTCTCAGAAATTCTACTTAAATATTTTCTCACATTCTGAGCTGATCAAACCGATTATTTTTGATTAACTATTAACTAATCCCCACTTCTATATATAAATTTAGAGTAGTTATTTCTTATGTGTGCGTCTAGTATAGCATGCACTTGTCCAGTAATATTGCTGGAAAATTTCTGGTTTTGCAGCAGCAAATTATGGATGTTATACTATACTTTCCCTTAAGTTTATAGTTTAGTTGCTCAGGTGCTGCTTGTTTTATTTATCTTTATGTTAAAATGGTAAAGTTGTAACATACATATAGCATGCAAGCAAAACAATTACATTCTGAAAATGTTTGACATTTAAGTTTATCAACTTGAAAAATTAAGGGAATTAGTTGCCTTAATTTTTGAATTCTGTCAGATTTTGGGGATTTTCTTTGTACCTAATTGTACCTAAAATCGCACCTAAAAAAAAAAGAAAAAAGAAACAAAACAAAAAACCTCAATGACCATGCAGAAGAAGATGAGGGCCACCACTAAATCTTCAGGCAGTTGGAGGAAGAAGGTGCTGGGGCTAGCTAGTTAGCTAACAGCAGATCCCTGTTACATGTGTTGTAGCATTGTTTGGTGTTTATGTTAAATTGTTGTCTTGGAAGAATTTAGTATTGTGGGGTCTCAGGCGTGTCAAGATGTAAATATTTATGAAATGAAGCAGCTAGCGTAACAATCATGGTCAAATTGTGCAAAACTCACTGTGTTTGATTTGAAACAAAACTACTCTGTCAAATTTCAAGCACTATGCAAGTAATTACATTGTGTACATGGTGTACTACATGTGTGTACTGATGGAAACATCCGAATTTAGACTACGTTTAAGTCTTAAGTGCTGTCTGTTTTCTTAATTGAAGAGTACAGTCTTATTTTTATATTAACAATTAAATTACCAAAATGTTTTCTTTCCAAATGATTGTAACACATATGGCGACAGAGACCTATGCACTGTGCTCTCTGACAGACAAACTGTAAGAGTAACTGAAAGTCTACCTTTAGCGTCCTTGTAGTCATAGGCTGCAGTAATATTCACCATATACACTACATTACAGATACATCTGAAGCCAGCTAGAGTGTGTTAAATACATCAACATTTTCTCTTCATCTTTATTAAATAAACCTTCTCTTTAAACCAGTGGTTGACTGCTTTTGTTATATTACCTAGCATCACATTCCTTGTGGCAAGTGCAGTTTTAATTTCTTTGATTTTTTTTTTTTTAGGTTAGGAAAGGTTCCTAACACCTGCAGAGAACAATCACCACTGTTTCAGGAGTGTGATCTTATATAAAACTCTGTTTTGTTTCGACCATCTGGACTGACTTACAACTTCCAAACTTCAGAGGACAGGCGTGTGCATCCATTGGGAAATCCTCCAGGTGCATGGGGCACTCGGCATGAATGGTCAACCTGTGGGGGCAGAGGGAAAGAAAATACATCACTGTTCAGTCTGCAGTATGGTTGAGCAGGCCATTATAAACGCATAATGATGCATAATGATATAAAGTGTGTCTCCAGAAACATAATTTGGAGCACATTTTCATAGACCAAAATTTATTGTCAGACATGCTGGGAAGGTCTTATGCAAATTTCATTATTATGCATCAAGACATTGGCTTTCCTACAAATCCAAATGTAGACAAAATAATGCTTTAATCTCTGAGTATATTTTAAAACCAGGGATCTATGTATGTTTGAATAAAAACTGAAGGAGAACAGATTTTGTCCTCTCTCTCCTCCTTTGCATCACCACCCTGTCAGTGGTAATTAGAACTCAGACATGGACTAAATCTCCAGAGAGCACCAGAATTTGTTTCATTTGGCCAGATTGCCAGGCCACAAAAGGCACTCTGTAAGTAAACAGAGAAATTGTGCATATTATCTTACTCATACATGTTTAATCAACATGGGGCTACATTTGCTGAGTTCAAACAAAACAGCAACCCATAAAGTCATCCTTCAGTGGCCTGTGGTACTCACAAATGGACCCTAAACTGGGCTATTTGAATTCAGTTACATCATTTATAGTCTGTGCATCCATTGAAAACTGGGTTTTTGAACAGCTAGGAGTGGAACAGCAGAAATGAACAGCTAGTACATGCAGCTAATTTATGTGCAGTTCTCATTTTTAAAACATGCCAGTTAAACAGAATTGAATTGATATGCATCTTCCCATTTTTGATTGATTTTTACAGTATTAGATATTGTGTGCCTTTGTAGAAAGCACAGGTTATATGTGCAATAATGTAAATATTAAAATCTCTGAAGAACATGATAAAATAAATAAAATAATGAGTAGATTCAATTGGTATCACTATTGTAAACACAGTTTAATGTTGCAGAAAGTCCCACAAGTTTATTTGTAGCCACAGTATTAAAATTTGTAACATCGTTGCCTGCCTCTACAGACAAACTTTGTGTGTCCAATTAGCTCTTTGTGTTGCATTTACAACAACCCTGTGCCTGCTCACCCCCCCTCCGCGCTCTCTGTTGCTGCCTCATTACTGATAAGTGGTTTACTATCTATGCAAGCTAACACTTTACAACATAAATGTGAGAATCCTTTATACCATACAGCACTGAAAACCAGCATTCATAAGCTGTACTTATACTCTGACAGAAATAAAGGCCACAAGATGACAGGTAACAGAATTACTTTGATTAAAGACAAAAAAGCAAGCTCTCTTTTTGCAGAGACAACATTTCATATTAGGTATAAAAGAAACAAAAGTTTACAACCATGATATCAGCCCTGTGAAGCTGTACTTGGGCATAGATGTGCCTTGAGCAGCATGTGTCAGCAATCTAACACACTTAAAATGACAATACTAGCATGCTGGTGTTTTTTGGGTAGGTGAAGTCTGGTAAATTTTGCCACTTTTTTTGGCAGCGTTTAAAGAACCATAAAAACAACAATGCCCATACACCGAAACCTACAAAAAAAAGGTTCATTTTTTTCCTTAAGCCATTTCTCTTCAATTATTCTATTTTGAATTAGTAACTTAATACATTTTATTTTTTTACATTGTAGAGGTGTTTACATTTCAGACACCCCCCAACCAGGCCGATGGGGTTTTAATCAGGTGGATTATTGGAACTACATATTCCAATAAGATAGAGGAAATAAAAAAATTAAAACAATGAAATCACTAAAAATAAAATCCCCTAATTTAACTTTAGTAGAGCACAAGCTAATAATAGATTTTTGGTAGGTTTGTCTAACACTACAGTGTAATGGCATTTAAAAATAAATAAAAAAGTATTTTTCTTTAAATTGCTTTACTGCCTTCTAGCCACTGATTGTAATTCCTGTCTGAACTGACATCTTGTTCCTTTCGTTTTTCTGCCTTTCCTCTCTTAATCCTTCCTTGTCCCTGGTAATTTGTTCTGCCATTTTCTGTAAAATAACATATTCCATTTAAATGTACTTTAAATACATCTAGCTTATTATACTTTCAATACCTTATTAAGCTTGGTAAGCTTAATGTTCTAGCATGTGTGTAAAAGCATATATAATTAGATTTATACAGTATGAATAGGTCACACATATAGGTGTAAATCCTGACTCTATCTATCTATCTATCTATATATATGTGTGTGTGTGTGTGTGTGTATGAATGATGGCGATACCTCTATATTGGCTAAATATCATGTAATTATAACCATGTTTCCCTTGATTGAAACGTAGTATTGAAATTTAATTAATGCATTACTTCGGTTCATTCTTCATT
>VUQI01061972.1:52037-63270 GCA_015106735.1 Paratilapia polleni
TGCAATCTGCAAATAAAAAAAAAAAAAAAAAAAAGCCCCTGCTTTAGGCAATATTGGGGCTGGAGCCACAGCTCTAACTGATACAGCTGTGGTCTTCCACAACACTAATGTCTGCTTCAAGGGTTTCTGGGGGTAAAAATGTCCCACTCCCTCAGCCCCCTGTCCAATTTTATAGGTCTCTGTTTGTGAGCAGAATGTAATCTGTTTTTTAGTTTGTTTATGAGCAGGACTACTTAAAAAGTTATGGACAAATTTGGATGAAAACATTACTTTTGGAGTTGATTCAGATCTGGGTCCATAATCTTTTGGAAGGATTAATTACCATTGCAAGATAGGAAAAAATGGGAGACATTGTCTGGATGACACACTTCTGGATCCAGAGACTCAATTCATGCATGGTGTGGAGGGAATTTTTAGCTTTTGTGGGGGTATGCAGTCTCGGACTGTTCTCGTTTTTAAAATTTGCAGTGGGTGAAGTTACAGTTTAATTACTATAGAAAGCAATTATCTAAGGTCACACTTATTATAGTCATTACCTGATATAAAAAAGACAGAACTAAAGACACACAGTTCACAACAAAATTCCTTAAATGAGTGCGATAACTAATACCCTTAGAAAAACAATAAATTAAACTAAGATAAACTCAGTTGACACCTTGCTAGTACTGGATTGGACCCCTTTTGCCTTCAGAACTGATTTTGGTCCATATTGACATGATGGCATCACACAGTTGCTGCAGATTTGTCGGCTGCACATCCATGATGTGAATCTCCCGTTCCACCACATGCCAAAGGTGCTCTGTTGGATTGAGATCGGGTGACTGTGGAGGCCATTTGAGTACAGTGAACTCATTGTCATGTTCAAGAAACCAGTTTGAGATGATTTGAGCTTTGTGACATGGCGGATTATCTTGCTGGAAGTAGCCATCAGAAGATGGGCACACTGTGGTCATAAAGGGATGGACATGGTCAGCAACAATACTCAGGTAGGCTGTGGTGTTTAAACAATGCTCATTTTGTACTAAATTGCCCAAAGTGTGTCAAGAAAATATCCCACACACCATTATACCACCACCAGCCTGAACCTTTGACACAAGGCAGGACGGATCCATGCTTTCATGTTATTTATGCCAAATTCTGACCCTACCATCCGAACGTCACAGCAGAAATAAAGACTCATCAGACCAAGCAATGATCTTCTGTTGTTCAATTTTGATATGCCCGTGTGAATTCTAGCGTCAGTTTCCTGTTATTAGCTGACAGGAGTGGCACCTGGTGTGGCCTACTACTGGAGTAGCCAATCTGCTTCAAGGGTCAACGTAACATGCATTCAGAGATGGTCTTCTGCATACTTTGGGTGTAACAAGTGTTTTTTTTCTCAAAGCAGTCTGGCCAATCTCCTCTGAGCTGCGGCATCAACAAGGCAGTTTTGCCCAGAGAACTGCTGCTCACTGGATATTTTCTCTTTTTTGGTTCATTCTCTGTAAACCCTAGAGATGTTTGTGTGGGAAAATCCCAGTAGATCAACAGTTTCTGAAATACTCAGACTAGCCCATCTGGGACCAATAATCATGCAACGTTTAAAGTCACTTAAATCGCCTTTCTTCCCCATTCTGATGCTCGATTTGAACTAAAGCAGGTAGTCTTGATCATGTCTACATGGCTAAATACATTGAGTTGCCGTCATGTGATTGGCTGAATAAATATTTGCATTAAGGAGCAGTTGAACATAGTTACTGTAACTAACAAAGTGCCCAGTGAGTGTGTATTTTATGATAGGATTCACTCATAGTCACAAATTCACAAAGCATTTTCCATCCCCTAAGTTGTTTCCAGAAGCAGCAATTTTCAGCTACAAAGCTTTGATGGAGCCTCTGTACCCTCCCTGCTCACCAAAGATAGCAACGAGCCAGGGTGGACAGATAGATTAAATAGATATTTTTCCTCACATGTTGGCGAAGACCACAATGTGGCTAAAAGGCGAGAAAATTTGAAGTTTGATCTGATAAACACAAATATAACTCCAAATGAATGCTAATAATGATTTGTGCCTACTTGATATGTAAATACAGCTTGCATTTGATATTTTTGTCACTGGACCATCAATAGATGAATCACCAGCTGCACACATTTGACAATAAATGTCCTCCATAATGAGCTAAGATTTAAATTAAGTTCATCCTAAAGTGTGCAGCCCTCTAAGACCATAAAAAAACAGTAAAATAACATTTCCTACAGTGAAAGCTTCAAAGGGCACAGTTGGGATTTTGTCTGTTTCAGCATCTACTGAGAAGATTTAATGGAAAAATCAGACAAGTTTTAATTTACCTCAGTTGTTGCATATAAAGAACACAGTATATTGCTACAACAATTCTTACTAAAATCTTGTGTATTTATGTTTTTTGCGTTGTGCTTTGCTGAGCCAAATGAACTGAAATGAATTACGTAAGGCAATCGCTTGTTTCATAATGATGTAGAAATCACTGTCACAGTCTCTCTCATATGCCACAACTAAATGGGTCTCTAATGTTTTCAAGTCGGGGTTAATTATTGAGAACTTTCAGTACATACTGAAGGGTTCATCACTGCAGTGGAAAATAATTCACAAAGAGGATTAAGAGCAAGCGTGTCACATATAGGAACAAAAAACCCCCAAAAAACTTATCATGTCAGTTTTTGTCCAAGAGGTTCAGTGGAGAGAACCAGCCTATGATGAAATGATGGAAATGATGGAAGGGAAGGAAATTAGGAAAACAGGAAGGGTTGTTGAGGTAGGATGTACATGAGACTGGGCTAAATGAGTCTAGATGTTAAAAAACGAGATACAGTGTCTGGATCCTTGATAATGGCAGGAAGGTTGTGCCTAATATCTGATAGAATATTAATGCAGTCTTTTATCATGAATTAATGAGTTCATTAAATTCTAAACATTTAGTTATTACATCCTCTTTTAATAATGTCAGCGTGGCTTTGTTTTAAATGGTTTCTTTTCTCTTTTGTCTAAGGCTTATTTAAGTCATCTGTTGTAGTTTTAAATTTGCAGCCTTTTTCTTTTTGTTTCAGTGAGTTATTTCATCAAATGGCGTACTCATTCTGCTTCCCTGAAAGCGCCTCAATTTTTTGTCAAGAAAAAACAAAGGCAAAGCAACCTGAACAAGTTGCTTAGTCCGGGAAATTTCTGCTCAGTAACCTATGTTACTGTTATTTGTGGCTACAACTGGACACATTTTGTTTCTAGATTAGCTGACTGGTTTGACAGGTTTGATTTAGTGCCTCTGACAAGACAGCATATTGTGCACAAGAGCTGTTTCCCCAATTTACTGTGCAGAAATGTTATGCGTGATACACAGTATGTCATGATGTCTTGTTTTTGACAGTGCACAGCAGGCCAGAGATAAGATGCTGGTTTGCTAGTGTGGTAATGATACAGAGGTAACACAGCTTTTGGACCTGATTCTTCTCTTTTCTGGTCTTCTCTGATCAGTCAGAGGCTTGATTAATAATTACAATTCCTTCTTTCTCTCCTCTTGCCAATTATTTTCTCTCACTTGGATTCTTGTTTGCTGTTCACCTTTCCCTGCTGAGAGTGTAACCTGAGTGAGACTTGCATTGAGCTGTGAATCCCATACCAACTCCAATTATCTTCAGAGTTCACAAGCTTCTGCAGCTCTGAGGCGTAAACATGTTTTAGCACTTCAGTGCGCCACACTTCAAACAGGAACATTTTGTTCCACGAATATAGAATCAAGTATGTAGCAGTGATCATGTAAAAGCAATATGGAAATACAGTACGACTGCTATGGTTGTTTTGAGCTGCACACAGTGACACAGACATTAATGGCTCACATTCAATATTCAGTAAGTTTGCACATGATGGACAAATTCCGGTTTGTCCATCATGTGCAAACTTATCTACTAAAACTTTACATACATGTTGAAAGATGCAGAGATAGTGTCTACTGACAGTCTTTTCAGAGTCCTTTAGTTCTACAAGTGCAAGACTTTGATATCAGAGATCAAGGTTTCCATGTTGTGACCTGCAAAAACAGTTAAGAAAGTGCAACATTTAACCTGAATATATATATACTGTATATACAGTACTGTGCCAAAGTCTTGAGCCACTCCTCATTTCTTTATATTGTGATCTATCTGTTTTTCATTAAAAGCCTCAGCAGAAATGGAAGGGTGTCAAAGGAAGGGTGGCTGTCCAGAAACCAGTCATAAGTAAGGGAATCAGAGAGAAAAGGCTGAGGTATGCCAAATTAGACATGAACTGGACTGAAAATCAGTGATAACAGGTCTTAAGGAGTGATGAATCCAAATTTGACATTTTTGGTTGTATGGAGGAGGTCAGGAGAGAGGTACAGCCGCGAGTGTCTACAACCATTTTGTAAAACATGGTGGTGCATTTCAAGTTGGGGATTTTGTCAAAATTGATGGAATTATGAACGCAGAAAAGTACTGTCAGATTTTGATCCACCATGCAATACCATCTGGAAAGCATCTGATTGGCAACGGCTTCATTTTTCAGCATGACAATGATTCCAAACACACAGCCAATACCTGGATAGAAAAACACACAATGAAACACTATCAGTCATGGATCGGCCTCCTCAGAGCCCAAACATATACATTATTGAAGCAGTGTGGGATCATCTTGACAGAGAACAGAACCAAAAGCAGCCAATATCCAAAGAAGAGCTTTGAATCTCCTTCAAGAAGCCTGGAGAACTATTCCTGAAGACTACTTAAAGAAATTACAAGAAAAGTTCAGGCTGTGTTGAAGAATAAAGGTGGTCATACCAAATGTTGACTTTCAAGCTCATTAGAGTTGTACAAACTTTGTTTTTGCCTTATATACTGTATTTCCATGTATGTTTGTACATGTTTCAATAAATTGCTGTGCCTATTTCCCATTTTTCTAGCAAAATATGAAGAAATGAGGGGTGGCTCAAGACTTTTGCACAGTACTGTAAAAAACTAAACACCACCACCTTTTAAAATATTGAAAGTGTACCCATTATGCTAATTTCCCGCTCAATATTTTTATTCTTAAACTCTACTAGAGTTCTAGAGCTTCGCAGTTTAAAATAATCCTTACTTATCTTACACTGGACCTTGGTGCAGCCCCTTAGTTCATCCTCTGTCTGGAAGAAGCTGATTTAGCTCCCTTTAACCCTCAAGCGACCAAGCTATTTTAGCGACTAAAATGAGAGAGTAGGGTCATTTATAACTCTTATTCTGTATGAACAAATTTACATTTAATTAGAGAATCCTTGTCTGCTGCTCCTTGTGAAACACATTTTCTTTGTTTCAATAATACTAGAAAAAAAAAAACATTTTGAAACTTAAGGTATGTTAGAGTGAATAGTGCATGGCAGTATTCTGGTATTATTTTAACACCAAAATACAGATGAACTGCTAACTCAGCAATTGTTTGATCAACAACAAATTACAGTGAAGACATCATAGTCAGGGTGTTTTCTCATCCTTTGTTACTTCTATGCTTCTGTTTAAAACAAAGTCTTAACATTTTGTCTGTAGATGTGTAATGTGTCAAATATTCACTCAAAATATTCAGATTACTGAAATATCTAAAAACTTCACCTGTCAAAATCAGTTGCATAATTATGGAATCATTACCAACACATCACAGTAGCTTACAATAGTGAGGTTCATGCTTGGTTTCACTGGTATTTATTTATTTAAACATTCTTCACATGCAGCTTGTTTGTGGCTTTGCTCTGGGCTGGGTTGGGGAAGCACTGCTACAGGAGGAACCCCATGGACACATTCTGTGTCAGAATGGTCTGACATCTCAGACATCTTCACTGTCCGATGCCAACTCATCTCCATCAGTTAAGCTGCGGTAACAGTCACTTTGGGCACTTTGGGCAAGCACCTGCCTCAAGGCTGTAAATCTTGCTACTCCAGGTCTGTTGGCCATGCTTTACTGCAAAACATTGCAATGTAGAGAAAAATGTCTGAAAAGCAGTCTGAAGCCTGAGCTTTTGGTTCACAGGAATTGTTAGCACCTACAAGGAGCTCATTATTTGAAACCTTTACAGTGTTTAATATGAGTATTCCCTTTAACAAAGAGAAGATGGGGCGCTGCAAGACTAAAGAACGCCTGACTCTAGTGTTTGCTTAAATGAATTTGTTGTCGTGATTTCAGTTGGGTCATCTTCTTGGGGGTAAACATGTTTAAAATAGGGCCAATACAATAGTTTTGCTTTTAATCAAAAAAGGCAAGCCTCCACTGCCCTTTGATTGCAAAGTGACTGTTGAATATTACAGTCCTCTTACTTCTGGCTGCCTTTTTTAGAAAAATATAGGCTTTTAGGTTGCAAAAAAATACTTGTTCCTGCCCAGCACATGAATCATACTGCAACGCTGGGGAATACAATGACCTGTAGAGTGAGTGGGGAAAAAAAAGCCCTATTTTAAGAGTAAAGTTTTTTTAATGAAAGGTGCTGGTGATGACAAATTTACATTTCGTGTGCTCTCTAAAAAGGGGCATAATTGGGTTTGCAAGTCCTTGAACAAGGACAACATGATTGATACAGATACCAGGAGTTCACCTTCAAATTTTAGGAGCACAAACATCCATCTGTTCTGTCCAGACCTTGAACTTGTGAGGGTTTTTGGCATTTAATTTTTCTGAATTGCAAGCATTCAGATATATGCTGTCATATATATATATTTTTTTTTACATATTGCAGAAATGTTGATTCCCCCAAAATTTTGCAGCCCTGGTGACATCCAGCCATCACTGCCTTTGTCAAAGCAAGACTCAGCACAGTGCATGTAACAACCTAAATCGCTTCCCATTTCATCAGCACAGGCCTGTCAAATTCCACCATGAAACAGGTACATGTGCCATGACACAGGCTGCGTGTGAATACAATGCGACTCCACTGACTTACTGAAAGGGCGGGACAAAGATCCAAACAAAAAACTGAAGAAAGAGCACGGAAGTGGGAAAGAGGAGGTTTGGGGTAGAGAAACACACCAACCTACTTACTAGAGATCAACATCAAGATCGTAACCTACATTCTGGGTTTTAGTGTGACAAACTGCAGAAATCTTCTCTAGTCGGACACGACTCTGTACAAAGTGCCCCGTTACTGGCCTAATATTTGAATCATGCACATTACGCAGTTGTAAGCTTTCCTTCTCTTGTGATATGGGATACTAAAGGCAGATGTGGTGGATTGGTGTATAAGTGAAATCTGAACGAGTGGCTTCAGGGTAAAGAGACATTTCTAGGACACTTGATGTTACAGAGATGGGTAGTTGGAACACTGGAAGTACACAACAGAAAGAATAAGATTAAGAGGTCATGGAGTGTGCTCTAACAATTTCTTCTAACAGTTTCTCAAAGCATTGTTACATTTTTAGCTGTGCCAATAGTCTAATAGCTGTTGGTCAATTGGACATTTTGGTCAGAAATATCTCTATAAACCTAATGAATGTGGTGACTGTTGTTTAGTGCCACCATCTAGTCAAAAATATTAACCCATCCAGAGAAATAGCTCTAGATGTACGTTTTTTTCATGGATCCCACGTGATCTCTAGTGCTGTTGTTGTGGTTGAAATTGTTTGTTTCCCTCTAAACATAAGAATGAGGTTTATTTGTATGAGAACGTGTTTTTTAGGAGACAGTGATGCATGACAAGATACTGTACAGACTAAGTTAAAAGATATAACTCATGTTCTTGTACAGCTGGTTTGCCTTTTTGTTTTAATGACTAGACAGCCGCCTCAAACTTATCAGTTAAACTGTGGTTTGCTGTAGACAAAACAGAACTCTCTTTTATGAACACATCAAGGGAATACCTCAAAAAGCTTTTCTCCACCTCTGAAATGCCTCCAAGATTAGCCATTTCCTCTTTTTTAACTGACCTAGAAAAATGGTCCAGGCTTTTGTTTCCCAGTACTGTTTACTGCAATGCCCTACTCAGAGGCTGTCCTGCTCCACACTCATTCAGCTTGTTAGCCTGAAAACTCATCATCCAGAAAATACGATCTCACGACCTTAACTTAGTCTAGATATGCCTCCATGAGCGTCTTCAAACCCCAAATATACAACCAAGAAAATACCCTGCCCTATAGCCTTATCTATAAGCCAGGACAGCTCTCCACTCGCTAGACACAATAGTTCTTATTCTCTAAATTCAAAAGAAAAACTAAGCCGCCTTCCCACCCACTCGCCTCCAGAAGACACCCGCCGATGTGGAAAGAGGACCAATTTCAGCAATTCAGAGCACTCGTTATTAAAGTCCAGACCTACCTTTTTAGCACAGCCTGCTATCCACATTTTTTCCTTGTATAACAGTTGCTCTTGTCTTCTCATGCTTAAAGGACCCGAGAGCTCAGAGTGCTGATCTGTGACCAACATTTAATTCATGCGATCCTACATGAATTTAGTAGAATTTAGTAGCTACAGTAGGAAGAGATTACTGGGTTATAAAAGAAAATGAGATGTTAATCTCCATAAAGTTGTGTTCTGAATTGAACCTTTGCAATATATGTACAGCAATGTAAATACAACATTTTAAGCAGTTAACTGGTACAGGCAAGATGTAAGCAAGCAAGATGAACAAAAAGAGTTTCTGCATTATACATGCAAAAGTTGTACTACAAATACATTTGCAAAATGCAGATATTTAGACACTTGACTTTTGATGTCAGTTCCATTGTGTGATGCCTTTTGATGGCTTAAGCCTGATCATCTTTTCAGATTAGGCTTTGGAAAATCTTGAAAGGAAGTACTTTGAGCCGTTATGCAGTCTTCATGTCAGTATGGAGCAAGAAACCCCAGTGTAGCCTGGGGCCAAGATGAGCCTTTCCTGGGTAATGATCTAAAACTGACAAAACAATGCAGAAATTAAAAAAAAATCTGATATGTTGATGTTGTTTCCTGGGCTGCTACTTTCCATACACTGACTGCAAGACAAAGGTGCGAGTGTGTGTGAACCAGCAATGACCTCGCTAACTGCGGCTCTGACCAAAGCATTACCACAAGTGGGCTTTTGGGTCCCATGGTGTTTTCTGTTGATTCATGCTGCTGCCAAGTGGAGCATGTGAAGAGAATAAAAGACTGGATCTAGAACTGAGCTCTGAGAGACCTCAAAGGTGACATGTCCTGAAAAAGATAAAGCACTGTCTGCTGTACTAAAGCAAGAAAACCCTTCTCACAAAGCAGGCCCAACATACTGCATTTCTCATTTTGTATCTCCACAGTATCAGGAATGCTCTCATAAAGGTTTTTGAGGAAAGCTGAAAACCACATGCAAACTCATGATAAAGTCTATTAGATGAGTAATCACGTTTTTTTTATCTTGCAGGAGGAACATTGGTATGTCATGAACTTTGTAGAATTTTGTTGTTGATATGACGAACTTGTTAGCATATTTACACATCTGGCCATTATTAAACAACATTACCAATCATTTTGCTTTATTTGTGTCTACATGGTGAACATTAATCCCAGTATTCACACTCTTAGCACTGTATTTGGTCTCTGTCAACACTTGGGGCAAGTGTCTCTTCTGCTGCTAAATGCTCCATTATGTTTGCCAGCTAGTTGCTATCTGTCACTTTGTTTTGGAGCAGGCTGTGTACAGTGGGACAGATGTGTTCCGTGGTTAGACATGAAGCACTGAGAGACTTTTGAATACATGGCTGTTCTTGTTTCTGTGGCATGTGTGGAATGGTTGCAGCAAGTGGCAGCAAGTGCAGGTGTAGCAAAAGGTCTGCTACATTTTGTGGAAGAAACACAAAGCAAGGGTCCTGTTTGGAAATGCAGTATTTTGCATATGAGCTGGATGATCCTGGACAAGTTATAGGCCTCAGTCATGGAGGCCTAGAGATGCCAACTTGTCTGCAAACACTTTTTGAAAGTTCACTACAGCTCAGTGGTTAGTTAGCAAGTGTTTGCTGACAAATTGGTGTGTTCCATACAAACTATGGGTGACTGTGGCAATCTGCTAGCGACCAAAGCACACACAAGGAGGCTTCTGTTTCCTCTTTGTGGCCAACAACAGCCGGCAACCTCAAGCAACCACTCCCCAATCGTTTGAGGAATACACATTTTTGATAACCGGTGGTTATCAGCTGGTCACTGACTAGTCTCTAGCAGAGTTATTATAGTTTTATATTTTCTTATTAGTTTTTATTTTTATTTCATTTTGACTTTTTGTTCTTAATTCAGTTTAGTTTCAGTTAGTTCCCAGAGTGGGTTTGCTCATTTCAGTTTAGTTTTTATTGTTTGAAAATGTTTAGTTTTAGTTTAGTTTCTGTTAGTTTCAGTGTTAGTTTTAGTCTTTTTAAGTATTATTGTATTTAGGGCAGATGCCAGAGCCAGGATTTAGGATAGATGTTACAATATAAACACAGAACTTTGTGAAAGCAGTTGACTCAGTCTTGTAGACGTCCAAAATCTCAATGAACATGTCAAAGTCTTATCAGAGAAGTTGTGATAACAAATTTTACCAAATTAACAACTACTAAAACTAAGGATATTTCCTCTATATTTTTATTTTATTTTAGTTAGTTTGCTAAATTCACAAAATCGTTTCAGTATATTTAAATTTTTTTCAAAAGTCTAGTTTTTATTTTTATTTTAGTTAACTAAAATGTTTTTTCACATCCGGTTTTAGTTTTTAGTTTAGTTTTAGTTAACTATAATAACCTTGCTCCGGAACCAGTCTCCTGGAGAGGGGCTGGACTTTGTTCCAGTCTGGAGTTGCCCTCGGAGATCTGGGGCGGTGCCTCTGGATTGCCAGACTGGGATGGTGGTTCCCAACTTTAAGAAGGGGGACCGGACAGTGTGCTCCAACTATAGGGGGATGACACTACTCAGCCTCCCCGGGAAGGTCTATGCCAGGGTACTGGAAAAGAGAATCCAGTCGTTAGTCGAATCTCAGATTCACGAGGATGAATGCGGTTTTCGTCCCGGTCGTGGAACACTGGATCAGCTCTTTATCCTCTCGAGGATGTTCGAGTAGGCGTGGGAGTTTGCCCAACCAGTCTACGTGTGTTTTGTGGACTTGGAGAAAGCATTCGACCGCGTCCCTCGGGACATCCTGTGGGAGGTGCTTCGGGAGTATGGGGTCCCATTGGCCCATTCACTCCCTGTACAACCGTCGCAGGAGCTTGGTCCACATTGCTGGCAATAGGTCGGACTCATTCCCGGTGGGTGTTGGATTTCGCCAGGGCTGCCCTTTGT
>VUQI01061973.1:19034-33795 GCA_015106735.1 Paratilapia polleni
TAGGCCACTCTAAAGCCTTCATTTTGTTTTTTTTGAGCCATTCAGAGGTGGACTTGCTGGTGTGTTTTGGATCATTGTCCTGCTGCATAACCCAAGTGTGCTTGAGCTTCAGGGCATGAACTGATGGACAGACATTCTCCTTCAGGATTTTCTGGTAGAGAGCAGGTCCTTCCAGGTCCTGAAGCAGCAAAACAGCCCCAGACCATCACACTACCACCACCATGTTTGACTGTTGGTATGATGTTAATTTTATGAAACGCTGTGTTAGCTTTATACCAGATGTAACAGGACTCAAACCTTACAAAAAGTTCAACTTTTGTCTGGTCAGTCCACAGATGTCATAGCCAACCAAGGCAACTGAATTTTCTGGACTGTAATGCATGGAGGGGCAGCCATCTGCCGCAACTGGCTGGGGGTGAGGGGAAACAGAAGAGAGCAGAGGGTGACAGGACAAAATACACACTATGGTAGAGAGACAGAGTTAATAATAGCTAATGATTAAAACAAACAAAAACAATTTGAATCCAGGTTTGAAAAGATGTCCCTGACTCACTGTTTTAGGAATTTAATTAAGTCTCTCATTTACAGTTTTGATTAGGTGGATGCAAAATTGCCAATTTGATGGAGCTTTTCAATTTTTACTCTGGACTGCTGATAAGCATCCATAGAGCCCAGGGCTTTTCATTTTGACCTTACAGTTTTGCACCTATTACTGAGTTAATTTGGGGATGTGTTTTCAGGTATAATTTTTAAACAATAGCCTTGGGCTTAAGGGGTTAATTAGTAATAAAATTACAAGAGGTAGGTTTACTTCTTACACTGTGCTTTTTTTTATCAGGCGTCTCATCTCTTTGATCATTTTGATTAACTCTAGAAACTGCCTTAGGAACATACTTTATTGAGTGCAATCCTGCAGGCTCCTCAGATCTGCTTAAATCTGTCATAACTGATAGAGTCGGAGCACTGCAAGATTTATGATGTTTCAAAGAGATGAGCAGTCCTGGAGTTACTCCAGTTACACACAATTTGAATTTTTTTTTTGTTGTTGTTTTTTAAGTGTTTTTTTTTTTTTTTTACAAAGCTGCATATTCTTAAAAACAGACAAACCTGAGACTGTGAACCATGTGTTAGGTTCATTGAATGATTTTACAATGGAAACATTTGAGCTTTTGATTCTTAGTTGAGAAAGTGTCTTTGCTAAGTTTGGAGTTGTCTATAAACCAAAAATAATAGCTTTTTCCATTTTTTCAATAGTGAGCATTTGGTGATCTTCTGTCTTTTGTGATGAAATACTTTTCAATTGCTTAATGGGAGAAGTCATTTGAAGACATCAACGTCAAATCATCTTAATGTAACATCTCACTTTACTGGGGTTTTTCACCTAAAATTCCAGATGATTCAGACATGATTAAATTAAGACAGTTTTGTGTTTGAAAGGATCTGGACTTTATCAGCTATATTAAAAAAAGATTTGCAAGGTCATTGCTTGCTGTATTTTATTTATTTATTTATTTTATTTATTTTTTAAATTTATTTTTACATGGAACTGAAAATATTATTGATTTTGCCCTACATGTAGGTTAGAATAGGGTAAGCCTAAAATGTAGTTCCAGATCATTTTATTAGCTATAGCTATTATGTTGTACTGGCATCAGTACATGCAAAAAGTATGGCAAAAACAATCAGACACTCAAAATAACAAGTGAGTAGGGAAAAAAAGCACCTTTATTTTGATGGGTATAATTGCCCCATTACACTGCAGCCATTTCAAGATTGCCAGTATGTTCTCAGCAAATATTGGACCAGTTCCAATGAATTTAGACCAAATGAAAATGGAAAAAGGATTTTAAAAAAAATTGGATTTAAAAGATTCTTTACATAAAGTTCCCCATATTAAAGCATTTGTTACACATATTGTAGCAATGCATAACCAGAGAGAGAACAGCGCTGACAAAAAGAAAAAAAAAACATGACGTCTCCAAATATGTTTTCATTTCCTATAATTGGTAATTCACTTTTAAATATTAATTTATTAAAAGTGCAGTATCTCTCAGGATCTCTTTATAAAGTGAATCTTTGATGAAAAAAATAGAAATTCAATCAACAAATTGTTTATGAAATGGTAATGGCTAAGAATCTTTTCTCTCTTTATCTCTCTCTCTCTCTCTGTCTCAATGTGTGTGTGTGTGTGTCTGACATATTGCCTTTATTTAATATGGGAATCAATTAACAAAAGATGACTAAAGTGTTCACTAAGCCACTAATGGAATAAAATGAAAGCAAGTTGTGGTCTGGCTCTGAGTCGCCCTTCCCACACATTTTATTATGTTTGTATATAAATATAATAAACAGTATGTTTATGGATAGAGCCTCTGTTTGAAGTAACTGTTAACATTCAGTCAGGCAAACAACAATGTTGTGAAAAGGGAGACAAAAAAACAACACCAAATAAATGAAAGATTACTTCAAAGACATAGAAATTAGTAATGTTAGCTTTAATTTCCCGTGGGGGAGAATTTGACACGAAGCAAGACAGTACATGTGTATACAGTTAGGTCCATACGTTTTTGGACAAAGACATTTTTATGTAAATTTGCCTCTGTACACCCCCACAGTAGATTTTACACAACAAACAATCAAGATGCCATTGAAGTGCAAACCTTCAGCTTTAATTAAAGGAGTTTAATAAAAGTATTGCATTAACTGTTTAGGAATCATAGCCATTTTTTTTTCGTGGTCCCCCATTTTCAGTGACTGGACAGTTGACTGACAAGCAGTTTCATGGTCAGGTGAGGCCTTTTCCCTCGTGATTCCATGACAAATTAAGCAGATAAAAGATCTGCAGTTGATTCAGAGTGTTGAACTTGCATTTGGTAGCTGTTCATGGGAGCTCTGAGGTACAAAGAGACATAAATGCAAGGGAAGGCGATAATTAGGCTGAAAACCAAAGTAAATCTATCAGAGATATAGCAAAAACTTTAGGAGTGGTCAAATCAACAGTCTGATACATTCTTAAAAAGAAAGAATGCACTGACAAGCTCAGCAACACCAAAAGGCCTGATAGATCACAGAAGATAACTAAAGAGCATGATGACAGAATTCTTTCCATTGTTAAGAAAAACCCCAACAACTAGCAAGGTAAGAACAATGTTGAGGAGGTAGCTGTATCATTGTCAATGTCTGCAATCAAGAGACACCTCCATGAATGGAAATACAGAGGTTTTACAACAAAGTGCAAGCCACTGTTTACACTAAAGAACAGGAAGGCCAGGTTAGACTTTGCCAGCATGTATACCAAATAAGCATACCACATTATCTGTCAAGCATGGTGGAGGCAATGTTATGGCATGGACATCTATGGCTGTCAGTGGAACCAGGTCCTTAGTGTTTATTGATGATGTGACTGCTGATAGAAATAACAGGATGAACTGTGAAGTGTACAGGGCTATACTCTCTGCCCAGACTCAGCCAAATGCTGCAAAGCTGATCAGACTTCACAGTGCAAATGGATAATGACCCAAAGCAAACTGCAAAAGCAAGCTAAGAGTTTCTCAAGGCAAAGAAATGTGATATTCTTCAATGGCCAAGTCAGTCACCTGATCTCAATCCAAATAACCATTATTTTCAGTTACTGAAGACAAAACTAATGGCAGAGGGATCCACAAAAGAGGGGCAACTAAAAGCAGCTGCAGTAAGTATTAGAAACAATTCTTATATTTACAGTTGTTAGTTTGTCCCATTACTTTTGAGCCTCTAAAAATGGGAGACTATGTAAAAAAAAAAAAAAATGTCTGTAATTCCTAAAAAGTTAATTCAATACTTTTTTAAACCCCTTGATTTAAAGCTGAAATTCTACACTTGATGTATCCCTACTGAAACCCAACATTGATAACCACGCAGAACAGCGGCTGCAAAACTGGTTAACAACAGTTTTAGAAAAAGAGAATATGTGAACGTAAGAAGACTATCATAAAAGCAAACTTTAGCTTCCTTCTAGCAAGGAAGTTGGGAAAATGGAGCAAAAGCTTCACAATATACAGTATAAATCACGCAAGCATGTTTGGTAGAGATAAATCCACACCTTTATTTATAGATGGTTGGAGTTTGTAAATGAATTAATTTGTTACAAGTAATGTTTGAGCTTCTGTTAATTTGGTTTCTAAACAACTTTAAATGCAGTTACTTCCATATTGTTTTTTATAGGCGAAATAACTGCACCTATAATGTGTCGTATAAAAAACAAAAAAACATACCATACTATTCTACATCTGAGGCTTTTAGTTACCAAAACTGAGACTTGTTTTAGTTCTTATCAATGTTCTGCATTTTATGCCATATCATTGTGGTCTTTTATACTGTGTATTGTTTTCTAAAGTTTACCTTGACTGTTCATTTCCTGTTTATTTTTATTTTGTTATTCAGTATGTATAACAAGTTCAAAAGAGAAAAACCTTTCAACTTTGGGGTTTATGTGTTTACCACAGAAAATATATGTGCTAAACAATAAAAGAAAACCAAATGAGCAGACTTTTGGCAAAAGTGACTTTTTACCACCATTTCATGGACAAAATGCATCTGAATGACCTTATGAAAATGAAACGCACTTGGTTTTCTGGCATAGCACACAAATTGCAATGAAGGCCAATCTCGATGACAATATTAAGTCTAAGTATCCCAAAGGTTTTCGGAGGTCATCCTTGCAATTCACAAGCACGTACCTTATGGCTCTTCCCTGGTGGTGTGACCGCAGTTTGAGGTTGCTGGCCTGGTCAACGGGAGAAGTTCAGCATTTACGTCATGAATCCTTCTCACAAGGACACCTGTTGGCTCTGGGCGATAAGAGGCAGCTGTTTCTTGGCACTCTATCAGCAACACTTCTGCAAGGCACCATTGAGAAGAGAGGGAGGCAGTGGGCCCTCTGCCAAATATTTTACAGATATGAAAGTAATTCCCTCACACATGCACACACACACACATACACACACAGCCCACAGAAACCTCACTAGTGTAACTCGTATCATAAGATCAGAGACAGGTGGAGCCCCCTTAAACATGAGATTAGGGAGTCAGATAGTACGTAGGTCATTTTCTCCCACATCTCAAAGAGACAATTCAGAAGACAGAATCAAAATCCCTGAAAATGAAGTCAGTTTTGATTCAATCAGTGAATTACTGGAATCAAAACTAATTGAGCATAAACAACAGAAAAGAAAAACAATAGAATCAATCCACAAAGACAAAGCTTTCTGGCATCTACCATGAAAAAGAGATGAGTGACCCAGTGTTTGCATGGTGAATGAATAAATTAAACCATTACACAGGGATGGTAACTGCAATGGCAAGGAGCTGATACCATTTAATTAAATCATAAACCTTTAATGTACATAAAAATGTACTAAGATGAACTAATATACTAAAATTAACATAGATATGGTAACTAAATAGTAACTACCAGAGGAGTTAGTAAAGATGAACTGACTGAAAAAATTCAATGAGTGAAAGGATGACTGGGTGATGAAATAAAATAAGTTTCCAATGAATTTAGACACACATTGTAACTACCTTAAAAAAAAAATCTGTCTCTGTTTATGCTGAAAAGTTTGTAACCCCAGTGATTTTTTTTTTTATTTCTACATAAAAATGATCTAAACCTTAATCATATTTTAACACAATTTCCAGAAATAGAAAGAAAATTAATATCTGGGGTGACCCCTTGTGTAAAAATACATACTGACTAACTAAACATTTCCTGTTATTGTTGATCTGTTCTGCAAATCAGTTTAGAGGAGATTTAGCCCAATACTCCATACAGAAAAGCTTTAACTGTGGGATCTTGATGGGTGATCACAAAAACTACTTGCTTTTGGTCCTTCAACAACATTTCTGTCCGCTTAAAGTTAGGACTTTGACGAACTCTTTGCCATTCTTTAGGGTATGTGAACGACTTGCGTTCTTTGAGTCATCATGTATTTCTTGTATGACCCTCTTTCTCCCAAGATTCAGTTCACAGACGGACATTCTGATATTTTTCTTTAGAAATTGCTAGCATAATTCAGAATTCACTGTTCCATCAATGATGGTCAGTTATCCTGGCCTAGAAATACCATGATACTACCACCACCATGTTTCAAAAATCATATATCGTTTTATGGTCCCATCTGTCCACAAAACATTGTTTAAACAACCTTCTGGATCATCCACTTTATCTTTAGCAAACTGCAGACAGGCAGAAGAGTTCTTCATGGAGAGCAGATTCTTCCTTCCAGCCCTGCTATGCATACCATTGTTGTTCAGTATTCTCCTAGTGGTGGATTCACAAACATTGACGTTAACTTTAGCTAATGTGAGAGAGGCATTAAGTTGCTTAGAAGTTACCCTATGTTTGAGACCTCCCATTACATGCCTTGCTGTTGGAGTGATCTTGAAGTGGTTGATTGAACCACTTGTGGTTTATCAGTGAGACAGTTGTCCTTACAAAGCGGCTGTAATCCTTGTGTTTCAGGGTCGCATTTCAGTGTTGTGGCCAAAATTAGATGAAATTTCTTTGCATGCTTTCTTGTCCATTAAGACCTATACAACCTCTCCAGCATCCCATAAGAGTAACTGCATGAGCCAACCTTAAACTGTGTATTTTTGGCCTCTTTTGTATTGATTTCTCTCTTCTAAGTGATTTTTAAGGTGGTGTTGAAGGGGAACCACTCCTGGGGATTTTCCTCAAAAATCATCATTCATACAATATTATTTGTATAATTGGGTTTTTTAAAATCCACTTTTAAAAGTTGTATTAAAAAAATCAGATGATGTTTTAGGTCTGGGTCTAAAAGGTTTACAAACCACTTTAGAAATGAAAGGATGAACAAGAGACCTTAATTCACAAAGACATGCTAACTAGCAACTGGCATGGAAATGACTCAGCTTATGGGAAAAAAAGGAATGGACGCAGACACAGGTAACTAGCCACATTTCTCCAAAGAGGAGTCAATACAGAGATGGATAGCTGAATGAATGAATTGCTAAAGCACTCATGAGCCTGGAGAACATTCTTCCTACAGACATGGTTGCTAGCTACTACTGTACACTGAAAAGGATGAATGAATGAAACGATAAATCATGTTTGTGTCAGCGTATCATGACTTGACAGCCACACGCTGTTAGCCATACAAGAAGTATCAGGAAAGCAGAAGGGTATTGTTCTTCATTGTTATTAATACATGCATGTATGTTTAATTCAATGGAATCAAATACAATTAGAAACTTATTTTGTCCTCATGCATGGGCCACAACCCACATGTGGCCCCAAACAATAAAAAGAGGCAGTACAGATAATAAATTAATGTAAATAAAACATGTAGACATGCTTTCAAGAGATTAAATTATTTTGTGTCCATATCTAAAAAAATGTCCATAGATAAAAATGTATGTAGATATGGTAGCAAGTCATTCCCATGTGATCAACACCATTATTTTGCTACATGATCATACTGCACACTGACAGGGAACAAGCCTTTATTTTTTAAAGGGAATCTGTTCAGAGATGGATGAATGAACAAGCAAATTATCCAAAATATTTCTTGTGAGAATGGAAAAGAAAACTGAGTGCAGGAAATTCATCAAATGAAGAAAATTACAACATAGAACATGAAGAGTTTGTGGAGTGACCCTTCCCTTTCTCCACGAGCACCTTCTTATCCCCTCCATTTTTTCACTGAATAGAAATGTGCAAGCAGTGCAGCCTGCATTATATTTATGATCTCACTCTTCAACCTCTATGACATCTAATTACAATTTGTCCTACTTCATAGAGCAGAAAGTTCAAAGGGGAGAGCAGAGCCCTTCAGCTGCACTATCTCATGCAAAATTAAGAAGATTAATTATTAATATTGACCTGTAAATCCATATTTTTATATTACAATTTGTATTATAATTCAGTTTATTCATTTCTGCCCCACAGTCTATGAATGTGGCTTATTAGAAACATATAAGCCATGCATATACAGTATATCTAAGTAAATATGTATTTTTTCACATTACCCACTACTATTTTATCAGTGCAACAGTTGTCCTTACAACGCAGCTGTAATCTTTGTCTTTCAGGGTCACATTTCACGGCTCCAGCCAAATTAACTGAAATTTCTTCAGCTGTTCTCTGCTCCCTTGAGACCCACATCCTATCAAGTATCCCATAATACTATGTCTTGCCAATTAGTATAAAGGGCTTGGAATAAGTATCACCTTTTGGTCCTTCTTGTATTGATTTCCCACTACAAAGATTTTTAAGATGCCCCGGAGGTGTCATCAAAAAAAAAAGAAAAACTATTCGGTATACACAATTGAGTTCATGCTCACAGACTGAAAACTGGGGCTCTTGATTTAGCATATCATCACCTTCATGCCTTTAGTTTTGCATTTTCACACACTTATTGTGGATTCATCAGATATGGTTTTATTGTGATGCTGAAATAACATGATATCAGATTACAGTTTATTGTCACTGCACACAGTAAGTACAATAAAAATGCACTTTATAGTGCAAACAGTGCCATTTGTATTTAATGTATTTAATTTGTATTTCAAGTTTTAGCTGTAAGCGCACTATTTATTTTCCATGATAGCATCCATAAACAAATGGATGATACTGCTATTAACCACTGTATAAAATCTCAGATTGAGATTCAGTAAAAGGGGCCTTTGATTGATATAGAAACTATTAAAATGACTGAATGTCGCTTTTAAATCTCTCAAGTCACAGAGCTCTCTCAGTTGAATAAATCTCTCTTCCTCTTCACTTTGTTTGCCCCTACAACTGGGCTCTTTGCTGGGTAGATTTTCTAAAGTTACTGCAGTTGTTGCACCATTTCATATACCTGGGGATTTTTTTCAAAATCTGACAGACATATATGAAATATTAAGAAGACAGAAAAAAAATAAGTTGAAATTAAATTAACCACGAGATGATGACTTCCTAGCTAAAATGTTGCCTCATTTAAGCTTTTATCAACCATGTTCTCTAAAAGTAGATGTGACAGTTTTGATCATTTGATCACTTGGTATAAATATCTTGCTTATTGGTATTTTTGTCTTTATATATCTAACATAGGATTGCTTTGATTTGAGCTGCTGCGGTATGTGAGAATCTCTTACATTTGGAAATTCTAGCATCAACATAGTTTATATTTTAAATTTGTTATTTAGAATCAACACCAGTGGACTAAATAACTGACTCGTCCTGTGATCTCATAGAGAATTTCCTCTCTGCATTGCATCCAAACCCTTGTTTTAGTTAATAGAAGTCTCCAATTTGGCCTTCAGGACAGAATTCAGAGCAGGTCCTATCGTCTTCGCTGGCCCTTATCTCGCTGGAGTGTCCTTCACAGACCATATAAACATCAGAGAGACTCTCTCTTACTTTGCTGTCACTGCCAAAGACAGACATCATGCTGCCTGCTGTTGTAAAGCTCTGCTGTGGAATTTCCTACCCACATATACGGAATATAGCAGGTAAACCCTCAACAAACTGCAAAAGGACTTTTCCTTTTTATTCCTTTTTATGTAAAGTGCATTCGGGATGAGACTCCTAACCTGTTTTATTTTTCTTCCAATCATGCAGGACTTCAACGCACAGCTGTGGCAGTGATAGGTCAGGAGATCACGCACCTGCAGCAGTGGGGACAAATCCAACATCACATGAGACAGCAAGCTGGCTTAAATTATAATGGTAAAATATAACCCTGTTATTTTCATTAAATGTTTTAGACTGTGGTTGCTGAAATATTACTAACAAGAATCTTTTGCAGAGGCTAAACCAAGAGATAGAAAACCCGTGCCAGCAAAAGAAGATCAGCTGTACGTACAACAAGGCCAAGAAGCAATGAGGAAGGCTCTCAGTATTTTGGATGACAAAGAAGGATGGACGTTTGAGCTTGCAGAGGTAACATCGGATCGATAAAAATGCCATTAAAGCACTTTCATCAAAGTTTATGTGTCACAACACTCTAAAATAAGCTCGACCTAAGTGAACACTCGGTCACAAGTGTATAACTTGTGTCCCTCCTCTTTAGAGTAATGGTGATGTGATCTGTAGCAAAGTGATGCCAGGGGGCAGGAAAGTCTTTAGGCTGGAGGCAGTGTTGGAGGCCAGTGTGGATGAGCTCTATAACCTCCTGTTTGTCAGAGTTGAAGAAATGCAACAGTGGAACCCCAGCATACAGCATATCAAAGTGAGCTGCTGATCTTTCAACACCTTGATAACTTCATCAACTGTGAATCTTTAAACTATAAAAAAAAAAATGCCAGAGTTTAGACATAGAAATACTGTTTAAGCAAAGTTTAAAGTTTCCCAACCTGATATGTCTGCACATTTGTCTTTATAGCCAGTCCATGGATGTCATGCCACATATTTGCATCAAGAACTGCATTTTCCTATTGCTACAAGTATGTAGATTACATACATTTTGCGAACTACAGGCAAATGCTATGTGTTTCTTGTCTTGTAGGTTCTAAAACGTATTGGACCACAAACAATTGTCACGCATGAGGTTTCATCTGGGACAGCAGGAAATGTGATTGGCCAGAGGGATTTCCTGAGTGTCAGATACAGCTGCAAACACAAGTCCAGCGTTTATCTTGGTGGAGCAGCAGTTGAGCTGGAGTCATTCCCACCTCAGGCAGGCTTTGTAAGGTATGGGATCATATGCAGACAAGGCAGCTCTGAACAGGGAATATCCACTAGTCATTTGTCATCATCTTTAAAATTAATCTCAAAAGCTTCATTGAACTTTCTCTTGTAATATACTGAGTCTGAGTTCATCTTAGTCATCCAGGAAGGGAGATAAAATAATACAAAAAATGTTGTGATATGCCCTGACATTTTAATTTGCCCTGACAGTCTCAGCTCAACACCAGCTAATTTCAGGAGAAAAAAAAAGTGAGGAAAGCAAAAGTTAATTTTCATAGGCAATTATATAATAAGTGCTACTGGGCTGAGTCAGTCTTGCAGTGATAATTAATAAAGTGATGTTTAGCAAGTATAAGCAGTATAGCAGGTTTACCATCTTAATTTTGTATGTTAACATGCTACTGTAAACTTTTCCACCCAAAGAATAGCTTTGGTTAACTGGGAAGGTCATTAGAGGTGACATTATTTATTACGTAAGTATTGGACAGATTTAAATGTTGGCCTGATGATGATGATGCTAATCATAAAATTTAGGACTAACCAATAAGTGAATTTCATTTGGAGGGCATCGTGGCTGTTTGTAACAATTTTTTTCCATTTGCTCAGATATTTTAGTGTAGACCAAAATGATTGACTGACAGTTCAAACTTGGTGGAAATACTGGGCTCTATATTTTAGTATAATACACGAAAGCTCTGCCTGTGTGTTTCTTTGTCTGATAAGGAGTTGGGCAACTAAACTAGGCACACAGGTACATCTTAGGCTCCTGACGGTTCTTATCTATAACAGATATTATGGCGCCATCATGTTGCCTAGCAGCCATCTAGAAACAGGCTAAAATGGCTTTGGTTTTTAGCATTTATACACCTATAACACCTTATAAAAGCATTGTGTCATTCAAGTTCAAGGGCAACAGCCTGAACAGGCCAAACAATACTGTAGCATGGGCATGTGCTCATACTGTTAAATACAAGAAAGGCAGGGCAGGGTTGAAAGAAAATTCACGATATGGACAAGAATATAATCCACATTGAGCCTTATTTGAATACTAAAGTTAACTGTTTGCATGTTTACAGAGCTGAGGATGGACCAACCTGCATTGTCATACAGGCTCTGGATGAGGATTCAGCAAAAAGTCGCTTCACATGGCTCCTTAATATGGATGTAAAGGTAAATTTTTGTGTATTTTTTACATTGTGAATTAAAATGGGACTCTTGCTCTAATATGTGCAACACAGCAATAAATATAAATATATTTATAATTATATATATATATATACAGTGTGTGTGTGTGTGTGTGTGTGTGTGTATGTTTGTGTGATAAATGAATATTGCACATTTGGGAGCATGCAGATGCAGGGTTCTATTACACTTTGTACTTAAACATACCAGCCATTTTCTATTATATATATTAAGCAAACAACTCATAAACAAAAACATCATACAGAATGCCACTATTTAAGTAGAAGTTTGTTAAACATTTCATGGTCTTTTACAGCTGATAGACTGTTCTTCTCTTGTAGAGATAGATCAGTGGTCAAACTAAAAACAGCAGGAAAAGACCATGAGATGTTTTTCAAAGCATGAGAAAATAAGTGGACCCTCTAGTAAAATTATTTTGTGGCATTACTTTTTTCTTTAATCCATTTTCTCCCAAAGCAAACCATATCTGAATATGAATAATACATAATTATTGTACAGCAGCAGACCAGCTAGCTGAAACTCAACTCTCTCTTTTTGTTGTTGACTGACAGTCAACAAATACAAATTCAGGGGTCTAATAAACATGACTTTGTTCTCAGGGCTGGCTGCCAAAGTCTGTTGTCAATCAGGCTTTGCCTCGAGCACAGCTGGATTTCACCAGACACCTCCGCAGACGTCTCAACTTGAGTTGACTCATTCTGTGTGGCACTCCCACCACAGCAGCACCTTGTCATTACTCGCAGAGGAAGACTGGGCGATGGTGACACAGTGAAGGGCTGGTTACTCGGCAAAATGCTCCAGTTTTAAGGAGGGAAGAAATGCTGCATGGAGGAGATGCTCCGCTTGAAAGTTTTACATAGCAGAGCTAGCAGAGACCAGAGCCAGCCTGACAGAAGGAGGCTGGCTTCTAATAGGAATTATTGTCACATTGTGCCACTCAAACCTCATTAAGATATGATTAAGAGTCATCACCTGTCTCTTGATACGACAATCCCTGTATATGACTGGACAGAATTAATAAAGTGCTTGAATGTGTTTGATTTATTTCTGTCCATTTCATTGGGTTTTGTTCTAATTAACAGAAACCCAACAGATGTCTGTTCTCCATTGTAACAGAGCAAATCTACATGACTCAAATTAGACCGAACTAATCTGTGAATTGGACGTTTTTGATTGAAAAACACACAATTAGAGTGACTATAACGAATGTTTCACTCAGTCATGCATGTCCACCATTAAGTGGAGTTTAAAAGATCAAAGTTAAATATAAAAGAAGTAACTGGAGATTAGTAGAGGAAAGAGAAAAAAACAAAATCTTTCAAATGTGTTTTACTTTGTTCACCATACCACTTAAAAATTCAATAAATATTAACATTAAAGCTTTCATTTAGGTACGTATATACAAGAATTATACAATAAACATAATGATGTTATGAACCGGTGTAACAGTACGACCAACCACTGTGTGCAGACAGCACCGCCTGTATTTTGCAGTTGCAACACAACTTTTCATAACTTGAAATTTACACTATATACATTATTATTATCTGAAAAATGTCCATTACAAAAAAATATCATAATGTCTTTTATTCTGAAATCTTAAAGCATTAATTGACTGACTTCCACAAAAACAGACACAGGGCATGCTACAGTAGGGTTGGCCTGCAAACAGTCATGATTTTTTTTTTTTTTAATCAGTGAGGATAATCAGCGGTATGTTGGTCAAAAAAAGAAAAGAAAAAAAAAAAGAGCACCAGGGATGGAGAAGCCACTGAGCTCCCTGCAAGGAGTGATGACATAAAGTTTGGAGGGTGCCACTAGGGTGCCACTGTAGATAACTGTAGACTTAACAAATGCTTGATTGTGATCAGTCAATAAGGTAATAAGATCAATACCATCATCTTATTTGTATATTTAATAAGAAGCCATCTAGATTTGTTTAAAAAAACTAGGAGGAAGAAACAGCTAGAAATGTAAAAACTTCTGATAATCTGATGCTTATTTAATTAACAGTTTGGTGTAATGATCCTCCAAATTCAGTTTTTATTTTTATATCCTTTTTTTTGTTTGTTTTGTTTTTTAGCATTTTGGTTTATTTGGTTTCAGATCAAAACTGGATCATGAACAAAAAGTCAATTATTTTCCAATTCACTCTTTACCTGAATTATCTTTAAACAATACAGCTTTTAGCAGACTGGCTAAACAGGGATTAGCAGCTCATAACAGACAGCACACAGCTAATTAGCACATCTTGTATATGCACATTTACCAAGCTATTTCTCTACTGTCATTACTCAGTCTATACTGACACACATACTGTCTATACCAACACAAAAAAGTGTTAATTTAAAAAAAGGTTCAACAGATGCTTAATTGTATTTTACTGCAAAAATTTCCTTGATTAGCTAGTAACTTAGCCACAGCAATGAAGCACTCCCTCTGTTTCTGTATCTGCATAATCCTCCTTATGTGTGTCTGCAGAGGCATTATATGCCAGAGGCATGGCACTGAAAAAAACCTTTAACAGAAAACCTCCCTAACAAGTGGCCAGCCTCAGGCCTGCCCCCAAAGAGTCAATCAACAGCTGAACTGGGAAACATAAGAGCCAGTCCTGTTGCTGCACTAATATATCAGCACAGATATGTCAGCACAGGTTCAGGACAGTTTTCAACTGTGGTCGCAGGCAAATCTATTTGTTATCATAGTAAATAAATAGATAGGCTATATGGGCAAAAGTACTGGGCCACTTACATATTACACCTACACTGGAATTAGCATGGCATCTGGTAGAATAACCCAGGGTAATGCTTGTATAGATGAAGTATACTTTGCATGAAATCGGTTTTGGGCTTTTTTTTTTTTTTTGGTATGATTTGTTTTGCT
>VUQI01061973.1:33815-52665 GCA_015106735.1 Paratilapia polleni
TCATGTGCATTTGACTATTGTAATTAATGTTATGCCTTTCCCCTCATTCATTTATATAGTGCTTAAAAACAACTGCTTGAATAACTGCTAAGTACTTTGGTCTCTATCAACTCTTTCTTTGTCCTCTGTCTGCGTTCACATTAACGAACTGACTTGCTTCACTATACAAGGTTCCTATGTCTTTTAATAAAGTAATGATGGTGGTGTGCAGTTTTATATCTCAGCATGTGGATGGCTATCACAAGACGGTTGATGTTTCGGGAGCAAATTCTGTCTGGTTTCAGAATTTTTACACTCCTAGAAATTAGCTGTCACAATATCCTGGCATGGATCCTTTGCCACCATCAGAGAAAAAAAACACACTGGGCTAGTGCTGCCTATCTGGGCTCAGGACGCTCTCACAAAAGAGATCACTTGTTGTTGTTGAATACATGTTTTGCCGGGGCTTGAGTTTCGAGCAACAGCTATTACATAATGTCTGAGTTCTGTCAGTTAGAAATCAACAGCTGACCGGTCAGAACTGCTTTATGTGTTAGACTTTAAGCATATGTGAGAGTCATATTCATTCATTCATTATATTCATAAAAGTAGAGCTATCATGAAATGGCAACTGTGGGAGATAATAAAATGAAATCATATATGGTAGACGGAAACATTATGCCTTGAAATTTCATTATGCAATTCAATAAATTATTACTTTTGAATAAGGATAATATGATTTTTTTTCTAAAATTTAGGGTTGTAATAAACATATAAGATCTATAATTATTCTCGTGGCACACTCCAGACTCCATAGGTGGCACATGCACCTCCAAAACCAGTCTTTGACCTCCTTATGTTCACGAGTTTAATAGTAGTTCTAATGCACTTGGAAAAAAAGAAAAAGCAGGCTTGCACAACTGTACACAGGTAAAAACATGAATGTAGCAATGCAGTCATCACATTTTGAACAAGTCTTGTAGTCGTTTTAGTTTACAGCACCTTTGTTTAAACTTTTTTTTTTTTTTTCCTTCCGTTTCATATTTGAAGCACAGATGGCAGAGCAACACTGCACACAGATTGCTCTGGAGTTTAGATGAGGTAACCTTCACTGGGCTGGTCTAAGTTCACTGGCATGGACAGAAAAACAATAATAAAAAAGAAATATCTGCAGCAAAACTTGGAGTAAATCACATACTGCAAAGGGTGTGCTGATATCTGAGACTGTCTCACTGAACAGCACATTCACAACATTGCTCACTGTTCATTTCTGAGCTGATAGGGTTCTGTGACTGGAGTCCCTCTCTGATCCTAAATTGTCCCTTCTTGATCTGGCAGCAACTGGGCCTAAAGTGCTGTTTGGGCTGTGCTCTTCAGAGGCCCCTTCACTCGAGTCTGCTGTAGGCCGTGGCGGCCCCGGAGGTAGAATAGGCCCAGCATCTGAATCTCTCTTCCCAGCAGTGAGAAAGGAGTCGCTGGTGGGATGCTGGGGCAGAGCAGCATTTGTCTGTGGTGAAGCTTGAGCAGTGGCAGCTGTAGTTGGCACTGGGGCAGTGAAAAGAACCCGTCGAGTGATGGCTTTAGTGGTTTTTGGCGGGGTCTGGGTTGTGGCGACGTGAGATTCCTTGGGTGAGGCAGGATGAGAAAGAGCTGAGGTGTCAGGTTCAGCCAAAGCTACTGGGGTGTTGTGAAAGTCAGGAACATAGGTGGTGAAACTTTCTTTCTTGTCGCAAGACTCACAGCAAAGCTTATAATATCCAGGGATGGAACAATACCGGGCAAGAACCTCCATTTGACAGAAAATCGATTTATCGCCCAGACATGGCTCATCTAGTAATAACAGGAGAGAGGACATCACTAAGAGCAGCACTGAAAATAACTTTTCTACTTCTACTATGTTTAGATTGAAGTGATTGATTTCTGAAAAAAAAATTACATGGTAACTTACTTGAAGAGATTTTCTGGACGGGGTTTTCTGGAACCCTTTGGTATACAGCTTCATCTTTTATTGTAGAGTTTTCCATTGTTTGTGCATTGAGAGAGGACCCTGACTGTCCTGGAGTGTGTAACAGCAAAGACAGGATAAAACTGGGCTTAAACAGAAGACATGAAATGAAAAAAAAGCTTCTGGCAACCTGTTTCTTTTACAAGAAAACAGAACTGTGTTGTTGGAAACCTATAATAAGGTTTGGTAGCATTCACAGAACACAGAGCACAAACTGGACTTCTTTGTGATTTTGAAGAAAAAAAAAAAACACACACACTCAATTTTCCACTTAATACCAGTGCAAGGAAACAGAAGAGAACTGGAGGCTCTTTGAAGAGGAAGCAAAATGAGAAAAGCTGCAGAAGGGCATCAGTGCAGAAATATTCAAGGTTTTAAAGAAGTTTATTTGTCTGCACAGTATATTGAATACCAAGAGTATTTTGAACAACTGGTGTGATTCAATACACAAACAGAAATAAAGTCAGTCGCAAATTTGGCATCCTGAGGCCATGAAAAATGTTTTAACCTAAATGGGTCTCAAGGGTTTGGTGCAGCAGGTTTTTTTTCCTATCGTTGACACAAACATGACACAAACATTTTTTTTTTTTACTGTGAAACTGTTAAATCTGCAATTCCAGCTGTTGTTTTTGGATAGTTCCTGCTCATGTTCATGAGGAAATGTTTGTGTAACCGCATGTATGTTTTTCCACCACAGTAAGTAGACTATGCTTAGTTGGTCTTTCTTAAATCTGCTGCCAGGATTATGACGTGTGCAGGATACACAAGATATTTACCAGCCACAAGTCAGTCTGACCGAAGCAGTTTCCTTCTAATGGTGTATGTAAGACTGGCAGCAAATTGGCCAAATCTCTTGTGCACATGCATGTGGATCTCACCTGGACATGGACCTAGTTTGCAAATAAGGACTGTTTCCGGCTTCTCGCCCTCGCATTCTCCGATGGTGTTGTCGCTGGCCTTGCATACCACCTGCCTCTGCTGAATGCCTTCACCACAGGTCACTGAGCACTGCAACACACCCAGCACAGACACACACATACAGACGTGCTATTTGGTTTTCATCAGCTTCATCAAGGACACTGACTTGCATTCTGTGTTTGGAGACTTGCAACAGACCTTGCCATATCAACTACTTCAACAACCTAACCTTTAACCCCCAATCAAGTCTTCTTACTAAAGTATAATTGGTTTTAATAATAATAATAATACAAACAATATTAATAATGCATTATATCTTGTCTCACCTGAGACCATGCCCCTGTCCTCCACTGGGCGGGACATGCAGTATGGTTGCAGGCTCGCCTCATCTCTGGACGATCGTCAGTGCAGTGTTTGCTGTGGACCACCCTGTTGGTGCCATTGTGGAGCGCCTGCATGCACTGCACCACCCTGGTCTGGTATCCGAGCTTCCCACAGGTCTTACTGCAGGGACTCCACTCTTCCACCACCCACCTGTGAAGACAGCACACAGTTTGAAAAGATTTCCTTGTCGTACCACAATTAAGTACCTTTTCTACACTAGTTATTACTAGTTGTTATATTCTCAGTAAAATGGCAAAAATCATGTCACAGTAGACACACAGTATGAAAGCAATTGCACCATTTAGAGTGATAATAATGGCACATCCGCATTGCTGTAGTTTAATGTCCCTTACGTGGGCTGGCTGCACTCTTGGGTGTTGCAGCGTTTACGGATGGGTTTGGGCTTTTTGCTGGTTTCACAAAAGTTACGATGCACCAAACGGCCGTCACTCTTCCTCCTGCATCCATATTTTGTGTATTGTATGCCTGATGGATATAAAATTACATAATGAATGTCCCAGCAAGACTAAAGATCAGCACACAGTATAGAGTATGACCTGTATGACTTTTTAAACAAAAATGTTATACATAATCCCAAATTTTCAGAGGCTCAAAAAGTACATGTGTCCATGGATTCTAGACTTCAGGCAGAACCCATCACCAAATGCTGTGGTTGCTCCCTTAAGAGGCTCTGCTAGATCTTCACTGCAGCCACCTTCAGTTGCTGCTTGCTTATGGGTCTCTCTGCCTCCTGTTTTGGCTTCTGTAACTGAAAATCATGCTCTATTGGATTGAGATCAGGAGAATGACTTCAGCAATTAAGAATATCCCATTTCTTTAGGTTGCTTTTGGAGTATCCCTTTGGCCATTATCCACTTGCACTGTGAGGTGCCATCCAATCAGTTTTGCAGCATTGTCTTCTGAGCAGAGAGTATAGCCCTGTGCACTTCAGAATTCATCTTGCTATTTCTATCAGCAGTCACATCATCAGTAAACACTAGTGAACCCATTCCATTGGCATGCTCATCCCAAAACATTGCCTCCACCATGTTAGACAGATGATGCGTTATGCTTCAGATAATGAGCTGTTCCTTTCCTTTCCCATACTTCTCTCTTCCTGTCATTCTGGTACAAGTTAATCTGGGCTTCATCTGTCCAAAAAAAAATTTTTTCAGAACTGTGCAGGCTCTTGTAGATTTTTTCTGGCAAAGTCGAATCTGGCCTTCTAGTTCTTGTTGTAAACTTCCTGTATATCTATTCATGAAGACATTTCTTTATTGTAGACTTTCACAATAATATGCCTCCCTCCTTGAGAGTGTTCTTGCCTTGGTTAAATATAGTGAAGTGATTTTTCTCATACAAAGAAAGAATTGTGCAATCATCCACTTTAGTTGTCTTCTGAGTTCTTTTAGGCCTTTTGGTGTTGCTGAGGTGGCCAGTGCATTCATTCTTTTAAAGAAGGTACCAGAATGTTGATTTGGCCACTCCTAAAGTTTTTTGCTATCTCTAATGGGTTTATTTTGGTTTTTCAGACTAATGATGGCCGCCTTCACTTCACATCAACATCTCTTCGGACCTCATATTCAGAGTTTCAGTGAAAAGCTACCAAAGTTCAACAAGTTCAACACTTGGAATCAACTCCAGATTTTTATCTGCTCATTTGTTATGAACTAACAGCGAAACAGGCCTCATTTGGCCATGAAACTGCTTGTGAGTCAACTGTTCAGATAATTTGAGCCTCTGAAAATTGGGGACTGTGTATAAAAATAGCTGTAAATTCTAAACAGTTATTGCAATACTTTTGTTAAAGGCCTTGAATTAAAGCTGAAGGTCTGCACTTCAATCACATCTTGACTGCTTGATTTAAAATCCACTGAAGGGATGTACAGAGGCAAAATTACAAACATTAATGGACCTAACTGTATAGTACAGTTACACACTGTGTATTTGTACACAGTGTGGTCTGAAAGTCTGAGCCTACACAGAAAATCTGTGAAAGCTGGAAGTAATCAGAAACTTCGAAGGAAAGTTGAAAGACTGTGCGCTATTTCTAGGTGGCCTTCTAGTGATTCTGCACTATATCTTGGTGACCATGTCAACTCCTCTCAACTCCTGATAAAACTCCATGACTCCGTGGAGAGTTGTATCCCCTCCATGGAGGCACGAGTTTAGATGACACTGAGGTGGATTCGATCGATGCATCAAAGACTTGTTTAAGTTAATCCTATTTCAGCAATGCACTTGTTAGAAATACAGAAGTACGTCAAGTTTCCAGCTTACAAACCTGTTTACTAAGTGGCATTGTGATAAGAGAAAACATGAAGTCAGAGCTAAGTAAAGGTTTGAGAAGCCAAAGTCTCAGTCTACACAAGGTGGGGCTTTCTCGGAGTCAAATCAAAGCTAGATGCAAGGTTTTCTATAAGAGGACACTGCTGAATACCCTATAACACTTTGAAGAAACTGGATCAGTTTCATCCAAAGCAAGGGGCAGACCAAAAGAGATCACAGCATGAGAAAATCAATGCATCAAGCTTTGTTCTCTAAGAGAGAAAAGCAGCTAAGGAAACTAAGACTTCAATCAACATGTCAAAAAAGGGCTGTTTAAAAGTGGTCTCAAAGGGAAAGTAGCAGACTCTGAACCACTTCTCTATAGGGACAACAAATGCTTGACACTGTTTTCCGTCATCTTTTTTTTTTGGCCATCCAAAAAGTGCTAGATATTCAATTTACAATTGTGTGCTTTGATTTACAATTTGAAGCACACAAAAGAAGCAAATCTTCACGGAAAACACTAAAATGGAAATGGTTTTTAATGTTATATAACTATGACATACAGTAACGTATTAAAATGATTATGAAACTTGTTTCCAGGTCATTTTCTTTAAAGGTACCTACAGTGTAATTGAAAATTCATTTCAAGCATTCATGCCACAGACTAATAGCAAAGGGAGGAAAAAAAAAAGTTCACAAACATCAGATTCATCTTTGCTTTTGTCTGAACATAAGGTTAAGACTTGCAGCTTTAATTCTTTGTTTTTCTTTTTTTTTGTAACACACACTCACTGACCTCCCCCACAGACTTTGGAGCACTGAGACCAGCTTTTCAATGCCCACTCATACGTGTCCAGTTCAGCTAGAAGAACATTATTATTGGTAATAAGGGGTAACAGGTCCTCGTGTATGATGTACTTGTATGTCAAGCTAATTTTTGCATCTTCTTCCTGAGGAATGACCTGCAACAAAGTGAACAAAGGTTATTAGAAAAAAAAAAAAAACTTGGAAGGATAAAATGAAGCTCAGAGAATGTACTTGAGACTCACCAGAACTACAATGCCTTCATGCAGAGGGCCATTTGTTTTCAGTGTTTCCTTCTCACCCTCAATAGAATACTCCCACTGTAAACCATTTTCAATGAAGGTCTTTGATTTAGCATCTTCACTTTTTTCATTCAGTATGAAGTTTCCAGTTACTTGATTCTTCACAGCTGTCAGTAATGAAGAAATAGATATTTTATGGATAAGCAGAGGGAAGGGATGTGCATATCTTTAAGTTTTATACAAATACAAATTCAAAGTCGGGATCAACCCTTCCCTATCACATAGAACTTGCTAACACTAACTCCTCCAATTTGTCTTCCATTTCTTATTCCTATTAGCTATTAAAAGCAAATAATAAAAAATAAAAAAAATGACAGCTGGCTTGGCTGAAAGCCATGGTGATCCTGACTCACCCACATCAGTCGCTCATTGTACGCTAAACGATAACAGTCTGCCATTCTTTATCATACCTGAAGATATTTCAGAGCTCTAGTCTCATTACTTTTAATGCACAGCTTCACACTGCAAATTGCATGTAACCTCAAATTGAAAGTCATTAGAATGGAAGTAAGGCAAAAAGAAAACATCTTTTGTTTTCACATCACTGGAATTGCACCTATGATGCAACTTGTCAGCTGTGTTAACTGCACATTATATTGCACCGTAAGAAGTAATATAGAGGTGAATGTCTGTAGAAAAGAGTTGATGACTGCTTTTGTCTTTCTTTGGACCTTGTCAAAAATGTATTTGTTATCTTTTATCTTTTAGGGTCTTTACCCTAAAATATAAAGCGCCTTGAGGCGACTGTTGTTGTGATTTGGCGCTGTACAAATAAAATTGAATTGAATTGAATTGAATTGAATCTTACGCATGTGCAAAAAAGCAATCATACTAATTCATTTTCTGGTTTACTCCAAAAGTTGTTTTTAGAACTCTATAGTACTGTATTTCAGGACAGGAAAAGTTGTCACATCTGGACTAGAAAACCCCTCCTCCTCTTAATTACTTGAACCTGGTGTCCTGGCATTCTGGTAATCTCAAAAAGGACTATTTAGCTCAAAATTTACATTTCCATCCATCCATTTTCTTCCACTTATCCTATTCAGGATCACAGGTGGGGGCTGGAGCCTATCCCAGCTGCCACAGGTTGCCAGTCTGTTGCAGGGCTAACACAGAGACAGACAACCATTCACGCTCACATTCATACCTACGGCCAATTTAGAATTACCAATTAACCTAATCCCACTAACTGCATGTCTTTGGACTGTGGGAGGAAGCTGGAAAGCCGGAGTACCCGGAAAGAACCCACGCAAACACGGGGAGAATATGCAAACTCCACACAGAAAGGCCCCTGGCCAGATGGTGGATTCGTACTCAGGAGCTTCTTGCTGTGAGGCAACAGTGCTAACCACCGCACCACCGTGCTGCCCAAAATTTACATTTTCAATATCAAATAGGCTTTTTTAAACTCCAAAGTTAGCTCTAAAAAGTTTGAAGCTCACTCATTCAAAAAGGGAGTGTCGACACCTTTCATCTCTGAGGCAGTCAGTGTTCAAAATAAAAAAATAAACTTTCAAAAGAAACATCTCAAATTCCTCCTGCGGCATAGAGCAGTTCACCAAAAACAGTTCCTAAAAATGGCTAAATATGCTATTTCATGCAGAAGGCTACAGTATGAGAGGGCAAAACAGATGTAGTGTATTTACACCAGTCAGAAACAACACTAAAAGAAACCACCTAATTATGCTTTGGTTAGCTCATTAGGTTTGGTTTGGTTATGCCACATAAGGGCACAACACATGAGGTATGGGGTGTCCTTCTCATGTCTGGCACTAGGAAGTTGATTGCAGATGCTTGATCAAAGCATCAAAGCAAAACCTGTAGAGTTAGAGGCTGGGTCAATGTTATGGGCTTCTTGTCATGTTCCTTGAGCATTTTGCAGGTTGTGGTGGGGTGCATTGTCTTGCTATGGAATTCTGCTGATGGAAGGCATCTTTTGAGATTATCCTGTTTGGGTTAGCATTGCATAATAGCATTAGTCTGCACCTGGAATGCTGCAAATGAACATTTCTTTCCTCTATGAAGTGGTGAAGATTTCTAGTGTACTATCCCTTTCATTTATTAACTTCATGGTTGCCTGAGCATAAGTTAAAGATAATGGGAGCTATCTATTCTTGTATTAAACCAGCAAATCACATCCTTTGGTTTTACTGACAGTTTTGTCTAGTTTATTCATGTGATGCTGTTATTGGAACAACATGCGCAGGACATTTGCATGTACCATTTTACTCAGTCACAGGACTGCATGTCCAATTTAATAAAAGTGAATGATTATTATAACATTTTCTTTCCCCATGTCTTTGTAGTTTTTCAAGTATAAAGTTTATTAACCTTGAACAACAGAAAGTAATGAAGTTTCTATAAGGTGCTATTAGGTCAGATTATTGTTGCATTTTAAGTGCATTACTGCATTAGCTGTGATAATAATTACCCCCTTGTTCACTCAGTCACTATTCTGTAAATTTCACTTCCATCAAAGAAACCTCAGATAGATACTTCAAAACCTTTACAAGTGAAGCTAAAGTTAATTTACTTTCTGTTGACTCTTTAATGTCCTTCTTTAGTGAGTAAAGATGTTGTAATCTGGTCTGAAGCAATCAAAAAAATCTGTTCACAAACCTGCTCTACTATTTTCAGTAGTAGCAAAAGTATCAGTAAAGTATCAGTTTCATGCATGAAACAAAATGTGAGACACACTCACCAATTATATGAGGTGAGGTCTCATTCTCCTCAATGACGATGTGGCGGGCTCCTACTGGGATGTCGAACATTTTCGGCATTCCTAACAAGGCAAAGAGACACAGCATAATGCAGTTTGCATTTTTGGGGCTCTAAAGCAGCCAGTTGTTTCCAAATAAGATAATAAGGCAGGTCCTTTGAAAGATGATGGTACATAGGCTGTGCCTAAAACACGGAAGACTGGGCATTAAATTAGTTCTGAGATAAGGGTCTAACATCCATTTCAGCACTGGCCAGCCCATGTAGTTGATATTTACCATTCTTTTTGGGGGTCTTGGTGAGCGTCAGCTTTACAGTGCGGCAGTGAGAGTTGTCTCCTTCACACACCCCACATTTATCCTCTTGTTTGTAAGACCCAACTTCCTTGTCGCAGCCTACATGCTGTAAGAGGGAAAAGGCAAAGGCAGTCAAATCAAATCAGGACAATGTTATGATGAGTTTTATGCAGACTGAGATTGTTCTGCTGGGAAAATGATACCATGAGAGGATAACGCACACATCTCATTTGGATGGTGGTTTGTAAAATATACCGCATACTAGAAACACATCCAGACATAGCAAAAGTGTAACCAAAACACTGATCGCCTTCCCTGTAATGATTCAAGTTCATCTCCAAGGAGAATATGGAGATAACATAAAATCTGTATTTTATTCAAAATCATTTTCACTTCAGTTATTAAATATCTATAGAGTTTCTTCAACAATATTGTCATCATCAAATAGAATCTACTAAAGGTCACAACAATATGAGAAAATGGCATTTCCAAATTTAGAATAATAAATATTCCTCTGGGCAATCTGCTACATGCTGATCTCTGGTGTAAAACCCACATAGATATTAGTGTAGTAATAAGAGACTGTACTCTTTTATTGGATTAATTTTTGTAGTGTGTATACAGTATAAAATTTTATAGCCTTTAATTTGTTGTTTTTAAATACATTTTTATTAGTTTAAAAGTGTATAAATCATTTGACACATTGATTACAAAAGGCCAGAAATACTTTCAAAAGGAAAGTACTAATTATGAATGTCAGACACCAAAGAAAACAGACTTCCACTTATAATGTGCTCTGTTTATTGTCTCTTGGATGATTGACCTTCACAGTACAAAGTGATGCAAATGCCAAGTCTGAAGGCTTAAGACATTCAGATCAATCTTAACTGAGGCCATAGATTTTTTTTTTGTCTTATAGTAAAAACCACAAGACATGTCTGATAATGTCTTAAAATTGTTTGTGTTTGTGAGAAAATACATACCAGACACTCTCCTCGAGCGCAAACACTGAAGGGGTCTAAATAGCTGCATCGTGTCCCATCATGCATCACCTGGTTCATGAATACCACTTCTCCCGTTTCCTTCGATTGACAGCTCAGCTCACATTTACGGGCCTCTGAAAGCACATAAAAACACACTCATACACACCCTGATTATCAAATCTGATAAAGACATCTGTAGATCCTAGAGGACTGATAACACCTCCATGGCTCTTAATGTTCCTGTGAACAGTTGCTAATGCAAATACCATCTGTCCACTTGTTGCTGTGCAGAAAACTTTCCAGCTCGCCGCTGAAGCAGAGAGCGAGTTCTTACCATCTGGGTGCTCATACGGTAGCCAGGTGTGCTTGATGTTTTTGTGGTATTTGTTGCTTCTCTGGATGCACTGCTGAGCACGGAAGTCCTCATAAGGGCCAGCACACTCCTCAGTGTTGCACATCTGGTAGTCAAACACAGAGCCGGGGCAATCTCGGCCACCGTAGGCAGGCCTGACCAATGACAAAAAAACACGTTGCTCTTAAGAAACCTTCCTTCATACTGTTCCCAAAGATTCAAAGGTAATCCCTCTGGCTGTAATTCCAGGAGGCTAAAATCAGTTGTAAGTGTGTAACAATTAAATAGTTGAAACCTGATCCTTCTACAAATAACGCAACAGCATATGCACCTAGATACAAAAGCCCAAAGGTAAGGATATAAAAAAGACTAAAAAACATATTTGAATAGTGGAAATTTTTTGTAATGATGGTGAAACTGAAATAAATTAAAGTAAAAAAAGAAATCTCACCACAGTTGTATGCAAAGGTTTGAACCAGATTACAGTCAAATAATATAAATAAAATCAGCCAGGAGACATTAAAAAAACATGTCTTCAAATCTTTAAGATATTAGAAAACTAACTGTTTGTTAAACAGTAATTGTTCCAGCCACAAAAGGAACCCTATAAAGTCAATATTTAGCTATGTGCTTTGTGGCTGATATCACAGACTGCAAACACAGCTGTCTTTCAAATCTTGATTTAAGAATTTTCACAAAGTCTTCCTCGTTTGATGTTGTCCTGGACACACAGCACGCTGAACATCCCTACACAGGCTTTCACACTGAAGTCAGGGGACTGTGAAGGCCATTTCAAAGGCATCAGCTTGAATTTCTAAAACTAGCCCAAGCTGAATATTGAGGTGCTAACCACTTTTCTGTTTGACTGCAGGACACTTGCAGCTAAGCAGTTTCCAGTGCAATTTTCTGTCACACATCAGTTAGATTCATTTACAAATCCTCAGTCAGGTCTCCAAGGCTGCTAATTTGTTTTTGTAATTACGCAGTTTCACTTCAAAAATTAACAAAATGCCCAATTGCCCAAGGGCATCCAGACGTTTGCATACAACTGTAAGCATTAACACCCCAATGCTATTTGTACAGATTACAAAGAAAATATCACTTAAGGACACACAATACAGTGGCTTTTGCTGTAAATGTTTGCAGAGTATGTATTAAGGACAACTCCATTACATTCAAGTGTCCCAGTGAGCCATGACTACAGCATGTGTAAATGGACAACAACACCAGAAATCTCACACTGAAGCATCTTATCGTAAATAATGTTACTATTAGCACCAGTGTTTTTCCTACAACGGAAAGCCAAACCATCTGCTGTGGCAAGAGACCTAATCAATACCTCACTGATTAGAGTACAGTATGGCCTACATACTATTTGTCACGGTACATTGTTTTGCAGTTAGTGCAAGAAATCAATCTGCTCTACTGATGTGCACAAACACTGATGTAAAACACTGAGTGACAACAATTTCTGCTAGTTGAGTATTTAAAAAGAGAAAATGAAATGCTTTTTAAAGATGAAGCTGTCTCGCCATCATCTGCAATTTCTTTTATTTTTTTCCCCTCTGTGAGTTTCTTTATTTTATTGTTTCTTTGTTTATGGTTTTAAAATGCCAGACCAACTCTATGTAATTTCCACAAAAAGCCAACACAAAGGGCATTATACATGTTCATGTGTCATCTGATTTCAGTCTTATTGTTGGTTAGGCATGTGTCTCGATTAGATTTAATAAAAAGCCATCAACACAACAAACTACATAGTTAAGCCTTGTTTAGAATAATTCAGTTTTATAAAGTTAGGACACAATGCGTGTCTGCATGTCCTTCCCGTGCCTGTGTGGGTTCTCTCCGGGCACTCTGGTTTCTTCCCACCATCCAAACACATGCATGTTAGGTCAACTGGTGAGTCTAAAATGGCCATAGGTGTGAATGTGAGTGTGAATGGTTGTCTGTCTCTCTGTGTTAGCCCTGCGACAGATTGGAGATCTGCCTACCCTGAATTGGAATTCTATTGGCTAATGAGCACATCCATTATTTCCAATGACGAGCAGGGGATGACAGCTCTGGTTGCAGAAAGAAATAAGGTGGTATTGACTGCTACTGCTCATTTGATCTCAGTAAACACTATTTTGATGAGTATATAGTCTCAACTGATAGTTTGAAGTCGTTTTGAATACAACACGATGTTCATTTTGTAAATTATGATCCCAATCGAATAAAACAGACAATAAAGCAGGGCATAAAAGCATGATTTAGGGGTGGCTGCCTTATGTTTGACAAGTTGATACTGCATTAGCATTCAGTGTGCTTTGTTTCTCAAGTTCTCAGTTTGTTTCTGATTCAAAAAAAACAAAAAGCAAAATGTCAGCGACCAAAATGTGCAATCTGAGGCTTCAAAACCTAACTTCGACAATCAGAGTGCCTATGTTCATCTTTTATATACAGTCTATGATCCAGCCAGAGGTTGCAATGAAAACACTTGTGACAAAGATTTTCTCCGCGGTTAAACAGGCCTATTGCTTTTTACTCAAGTTGTGAAATTTCTCTTCATTAATAGTGTAAATGCACAACTATGTGGTATTATTTTTTTTTATAAATAAATCAAAGTAAACAATTCTAAGTCAAGTCAAGTTAAACAAAGCCAGGACTGGATCAAGAAAAATGTCCCTGAAGCTCTTCATTCACACTTTCACAGTACATCATCATCTTTTGGATGAATACACAGAGGAAATACTGTGTGATCATATGCTATTTTGACAGTAATTATATAGCCATTTTATTTTCTGGTTTTGTTTTTTCTTTTCATTTTTCTCCTTTTTTGCCACATAGAATCAGTTTCCTTGTTACTCACGGAGGGTTGTTGCACTGTCTGCTGCGGGAACGAACTCCACCTCCACATGTTCTGGAGCAAGAGCCAAACTTTGACCAGGAGCCCCAGCTTCCATCATGGCCCTGAGGCTCCTGGCTGGATCTCCAGATGCAATGACCCTTGAAGCACCACTGAAAATGAGCGTCCATTAAGAATGAGAGACAGGGGAAAAGAAAGAAGAAAAGAAAGGTCAAAATGCTCAGACTAATGACATTTGGCAGCTCTGAAAACATTACAGGCTTTTTGAGTCAAAAAGCCAGAATTCCACTTAGCAATTATTGTAAGAAAAAAAAATAAAATAAAATTACAGATGATTCAGAGACATTTCCTACCTTTCCTGGTGCACACTCTGTTCCGTCCACTGGAGGACCTTTTTTAGTTTTACAGAAGTACTGGTTGTCAGGGTGGCTGCACCACAGTTGCTTGCAAGGGTCGTAGGTTCGAAACTAAATGAGTAATTAAACAGCAATTGTGAGCACATGTCATTATTTTTGGAAACACAAATAAGTAAACAAAATCTTTCATTCAGCCTTTTTTTTTCCTGCTGAAAACCAGATCTTACTGCTCAGCACTAAGAAAATACTGTCTGGTGAAGAGGGTTTGAATTTTCTAAATATTTCTAATGTGTTTATATGTTCTGTATTTACACTGTTATCGATATGTATTACATTTCTGCTGCTGGAATCACTCAGATTAATAAATCAATATTTTTGGAGTTACAAGGGTGACTTACAGCAGTGCACATTTTATAACCAACACCAAAATCAAAGCGGCACTGTTCATCCATTGAATAATTTATTCCAGGGAGCTCAGGAAGCTTGGGCCACTTATGCTCAAAGGGATTATCCAGCAAGCAGTCATATGAGCTGAGGAAAAGACAGGAATAATACAGACATAAATGTGATATAGCATGCGAGATCTCTAGAGGAAAAAAAATTAATTGCTTTACACAACAGCTGTGCAATAACCCTTACGGAACAAAGAGTAAACATACTGGATGTATCTATTGAGCTCCTGCTTGCTGCAACGTGACCAGTGATAGCGGTGGAAAGCTGCTTGGACAAGCGGTGCCATGATGCTACCCATGCTGGTCTCATCAGCACAGCGATTCCCCTGGCCATCATGCTCCATACCTAACCTAAAGGGCAAAGTAACTTTATTAAACAGGACAGCATGCAGTGTGAGCATGGCGACTGGCAAAGTCGCAAGAAACAATCTTATCTGAATTCTGTCTTTTGTGCAAAACAACTGCAACAGAATCGCGTAGGAATAAGCAGAGTTGTGTACGGTACCTCTGTACTTTCTGAACAGTGATCAAAATTTGAAAACTGTCATTATCAAAGACTTTTAATTCTTTTTCAAAAATCACAAGCTCGTTCACTTCTATTTAAGTCACAGCAGGGTCCCCAGCAATGCACCTGTGACATTTGAAGCAGCTCGGATAACAGCTGTCAAGATAGATGAAGAACAAACACACAGAGACATACAGAGAGTCACTAACCAGTGATGCATTTATAAAACGTTAGTCCCCAAAAATGTTTGAAACCTGGAATTACACCAGATTCTGCACTTTAAATATGTTTAAATATGTCTATTTAAAAACCTTTCTCTGTGATGATTTTTTTCATAGAAACATATTAAGTCTGAATTCTCTATAAGGGTGCACAGATCAATTGTCTTGAATATCAATCAAGTCCTGGGCCTGTGCAATCAGTGCATTTCTCCTGCTGTTTTGTATATTGGTGCAGGGATCCCCCCTCATCAGTGCATGGAATTTACACAAGAGCAATTTTAATGGAAAATGTATTGGTACTGATATTAATATTAGTGATTCTGACCCTGGTGTTATGTATTTACTCAAATGTTCTGTATTTACATGCCTTTAACGACAAACAGCCATACAGAGGTAAACATCACCTGATTTTAACAATACCTGAGATCACCACAGGTTAAAGGAAAGGTTTGCCTTAGGAAAAATATGCTTAAAGGATTCCTTACTGAAAGGTAAAGAGGATTAATACTCCTCACATGTCTACATGCCTAACATGAAGTTAGGGGTAGCAGCCAGCTAACATAAGACTGGCATGAAGACTGGTAGGAGGAACATAGCTAACCTGGCTCTGTCCAAAGGTAGAAAAAAAGATCAGCCTACGAACACATCCAATGGTCACTACTACCACACTGATGTTATTTGTTTAACCCTTACATTCTGATCAGGTCAAATTTGACCCAATTTGACATTTGACAGCAGTAAAAATACTCCATATATTTCATTCTTTTACCCTGAAATTTGATGACTTTCCCTAAAGTGACCCAAAATACACAAAAATGAAAATAGTTATAATTGTTATACTGTTATACAAATTTTTGTACAATCAGGCTATTACAGGTCAACATTTGACCCATATCTATTGAGAAGGATTTTAGATCCACCAGTGTGGGTCAAATCAAGGAAAACGGTGGTTTGACAGAGTTCAAAGGTGACCTTGACACTGTCACAAGAACTGTCTGTGTTCCCACCACAATTGCCCAGGTTTCCACAGAGACAGGCGCCTGCTGGTCTTTGAACAGTCATGGGGGAAACAACGACACAGTAAAACAGCACAGGAGTGATCACATATGGTGCACATAAGGAACAGAGGTCATACAGAGGTCAGAGCGTGCCTTGACAAAGACACAAGATCCGCACCTGCAAGCACAAGCACCTCCAATGTGAATAAATAATCTAAAAATAAACTAATTAGACTCCATTTATTCTGAGCTAACTGCGATTAAAAGAGAGCTCAATGGAGAGGTTGGGGTAATAAGATTGTAAAGGCAAGTCCCACACATGCAAGGTTTCATACCACTGCTTTGAATGCACAGACTAGTTTGCAATAAGCAATTTTTCTATGTTTTATATTCTAAGTCTTTATTAATGTTAATGTTAATGATAATTATAGACGGTAGTTATGAGGATTTTTTTTTCAAGATATACCAGTGAGGACAGTGTTTAACAGTTGTAATGGTTCTACATGGTTATATAGTAAGTCCCAACAGTCCCAGAAAGTTCTTGACATTTTCACTTTCATAAAATATATTTAAATCATTATGGCTGTTATATTTTCACGTCTTAGGTAAAACAAGACATGATGTTGTGTGATAGTACATGTTTTTCTACAAAAACAAGTGGTGTAAAACCTAAAAAATATACCCTACCTGTTCTCTGAAACATTAATTCATGATTAATCATCCACTTATTAATGTCAGACAGGCTATTTACACATTCACATTCTAAATACATCTGCAGTTCAAAATTTGGTAAAAACACTTATTATGAGGGAATTCTTGGCCCAGGTCAAAATTGACCCAGACCATACTGTGAAGGCTTGAAATATGAATGAAGTATGTAATGGTTAAATCACACAAGTGTAAAAATGTCACTTTGCTGTTTTATTGTGCCACAAACAGCCATTTTGTTTGTACACTTTGTTTAATGCATAAAATTACGTGGGGTAGCTGCCAGTGGTAGATTAATATTTATCACACAAACAATCTAAATCTTGTCTTTTAACATTCTGCAACGAAGAAAACAAACAATTTCCTAAAATGTTGAAGTATTCCTTTGAAAGTTAGCAGCTTTACTGATAGAAACCAGGCAGATTACGAGTTACAAAAAGAGACAAAGCACAAACTTGGCAGGCTAAATGCTGGAAAGCCAACGTTAGAGGAGAGCACATGTGTAGATGGTTATCAGTGACTGACTTATGATACCCTGTACCCTTTATGGAAGCAACATTTTTCAAATGATAACAAATTTATTGTTGTTTAATTCACATCAAATAATCGCAAGTTGCCTCATGAAAGCTGTACTCCAGGAAGACCAACCCCCAATAAGAAATTACAGAAGGTTGATTAACAAGCTGGGGGGCAATATTAAAGCTCTAAATTGAAGCCAAAAATCCTTGATGGTCTTACTGGCAACGGTTGTTTCTTGCTACCAACAATCAACTGCAATGTTGCCTTTAAGGGGTTTGAAAATAACATCCAGTAATATGTCATGTCTAATCCCAGTGGGTTATCAATTGATCAATCTAAACAGCAAATCAAGCCTATTGCACAGATTCTGTAGTTAGCTTAGTTTAGATAAGAGTTATTTGGGTGAATATGCCATTTGCCTAGACAAATCAGTGATAGGGGTAGCAGTACTGTTGTCAATGACAGTGTTCACTGATCTTGTAATATTTGTATGTTCATGTTTGCAGCATAATGACTTGAATATATTCAACCATCCAACTCCTATTAGAGCTATAAAGAGTCATGAAAAGCTAAAGTTCATCCCTGTGTGCACTGGGCAAGAGGCAGAGAGGATAGGTTGCCAGTCTATCACAGAGTGCAAACTCATATTCACACCTACTGGAAATGTGTAGCTTTCATTTCACCAAACCCTCATGTGTTTGGATTGAGGAGGCCAACGACCAACCCACACAGCCACAAGGACACAAACAAGATCCAGATGATTAGATCTGATTTTATCACAGGACGATTGCTGTGAGGAGGACAGCTATTCAAACCGCAGAGAAACCATGCCGCTCTAATGTAACAAGCCTATTTCATGACTTAAAAATGAACTAAGTTCTCACTAAACAAGGCAAACTTGGACTAAAGACAAGAGGTTTTTCTAAACATATCTGACAAAATGCTTTGGTATGTGTGCTAAAATTCATGCCTTACTGGGGAAAAAAATGTATTTAATTAGACAGCTCAGAGAGTAGCACGGTGGTGCAGTGGTTAGCACTGCTGCCTCACAGCAAGAAGGTCCTGGGTTTGAATCCACCGGCCAGCTGGGGCCTTACTGTGTGGAGTTTGCATGTTCTCCCCATGCTTGTATGGGTTTTCTCCGGGTACTCCAGCTTCCTCCCACAGTCCAAAGACATACAGGTTAGGTTAATGGGCCATATGTGTGAACGTCTGTCTGGGAGCAACATTA
>VUQI01061973.1:52685-72722 GCA_015106735.1 Paratilapia polleni
TGGGAGCAAAATTAAAAAAAAAAAAAAAAAAGTCTAATGACATGGGTTTTACTTTCAACAGGTGTTGTTTTGCAGTGCAACAGTAATTTCACCTGCAATTAACTGGCGCAATTAAAAAGTCAGCAGGGTGCAAAGACACCAAACCAAAAACCTAAGACTGCATCTGTCAAGACTTGCATTGCATTTAGAAGTTAATGATTTGCCTCACACCTGACACCGTCAACAGGCTGAAGGAGACTATAAAAATGCAATAAATCACTTCAGCTAAGGGAAACTGACAAAATATTCGTTTCACTCATTTCACTCTTTGACACATCATCTACACTTTTAGCATTTTTCTAAAAGGACCCTGAGATTTTGAGTCAGCATGCAGATGAAGCTTTTTAGATGAATAATTCAATAAAAGATCACATTTTCATTTCAAACACTATCAGTCAGACTTGCAAAAGTCCTGGATATATACACATTTCACCTATTGAGGTGTATGCTTTTATCAAGCAATGCAACAGCCTTTCTATCAGAAATCTTCTGTCTGAAAGTTTTAATAAATGATTCACTGTATTTTGTATTTTAGCAATGCCCTTGAGTCATGTGTCCTAATCAGTGCTGGTGCTCTGTGTAGAACAACATTTATTCTGAAAGCTCTAAAATGCTCATTATCTGTTGTTTATAAGGTTAATGTATTTTGATATTCTGGTAAATAATCACATTAAACAGACAGCAAGGACAGTGATGGCAGCAACAAGAACATTAGTTTTCTTAGGAATCACATTTGTTTTACTCATCAGTGCTTACAACTTATTGCAACTTATTTTCTAATGGATAGTTTTTCAAAATAAAAGACGAAGAAAGAAAGGAGATTTTAAGACTGCTTTGACAGAGATGCACATTTGCATCTCATGTCTCACTCAGGAAGTCCATCTGGTGGACTGAATATTACAGTCTGCACCGTCTGGTCTGGTTTCAAATTCAAAAACAGGGGATTCAGGCACTCTAAAATCACTGGAAACAATTTAAAAAGCACCACTATGGTGTCAGTGTTGTCCAGTTTTGAGAAAGTGATGCTTTCAGTCACTGACTCAGTCAAAAATGCCGAGGATGTAGTCTGCCCATGCTATTGAGAAGATGTTGGTGACCTGTTTTTTTTTTTTGGTTTGTTTGTTTGTGTGATATCAACCAAGTCTGTCTGGTGAGATTTCAATGTTTGTGCCAGAGCAGGGTTTCAAAGATGTTACAATACTTCATAAGCCTTTAGAGCCTGATTAGAGGAGACAAAGGTCATGTGAAATTATGTGTAATTCTGGGTTATTATGAAGTTGATTATGACCACTGACAGACATTGTTAATAAGTAAAACGGCAGCTCCATAACTTTATTGAGTCGATGCAGCCTGTTGCTGCTGTACAGAGATGGAACTACAAACTAATGGGAGTAGGTGTACTGATAGCGTAACGGTTAAAATATATATATTTACTACACAAAAATGGATGGAAAGCACGCTATTTCAGAAAATACTACTCTCATACTGTATGTAAAATCCAGCTAGAGACCAGATGAAGTGTTCTGTCACAACAACAGAGCCCTATTAAAGTTTGATCATAGACTACTATCATATGCCATGCAAAACTATCAGCTTAATTGAATGCAGTAAGATCTTGTAAAACCCAGCTGGGCATTCATCATGATAGCAGTACTCACACATGGCCGGTTTCATGAGCAACCACAAAGGCAGAGGAGAAGCCATCCTCATGGTTCAGAGTGCAGCTCCTCAGTGGGTGGCACATCCCTGTCACTGGAGCATACCCTGAGCAACACAAAAGACCACACAGCCCTGATAATTAAGAATGAAAGTGGCGACATTGTCATGCAGTGCAATAAAGTGGAAAATTATTTCTAAATATGGAGTAATCGCATTCATTGTGAAGGTTTTAGCCTCTTCTTGGTGAGCAGCTGCGTTTCAGTGGCTATCAAGTATGTATGACTTAAAAACAAAATGATGATGATTGCTTAGACTGGGCAGCACGGTGGCGCGGTGGTTAGCACTGTCGCCTCACAGCAAAAAGGTCCTGAGTTCAAATCCACCATCTGGGGCCTTTCTGTGTGGAGTTTGCATGTTCTCCCCATGTCTGTGTGGGTTCTCTCCAGGTACTCCGGCTTCCTTCCACAGTCCAAAGACATGCAGTCAGTGGGATTAGGTTAATTGGTAATTCTAAATTGGCCATAGGTGTGAATGTTGTCTGTCACTCTGTGTTAGCCCTGTGACAGACTGGCGACCTGTCCAGAGTGTACCCTGCCTCTCGCCCTATGGTAGCTGGGATAGGCTCCAGCCCCCACCTGTGACCCTGAATAGGATAAGTGGAAGAAAATGGATGGATGGATGGATATTTAGTCTCTTTCAATAAAAACCCTGATAGAGTAGGATGTATTCATGCAGTAGCCCTTTTTACTCAAAAAGGTGAACCTAAAGACAGGTAAAACACTTTTAACAAATGAATAGCAGTAATCGCTGTACAACATGGCTGTGAATGAGTTCAGAGCCTTATGCCATTCTGTAACTACATTTGTTTCAAAGTAATTTAACATGTAACACCATCCAAATTTTAAACACTCAAGGCTTTACACTTAAACATCTTAAAAGCAACTTGTTTAAGAATGATGAAGAGCAAATACTATAGAGAGTTTTATGGACTGGAGGGGGTGTGAAGGAGCCTGAAGCTCCTGTGTGACACATATTTCCTCACTCCACATAGAAAGTCCCAAAGCAATTTCAGAAGCCTGTCATCATTATCACCCAGCAGACACACGGCTGGTGCCACAACATTTCACACAGTTCACCAGGACAACAAACTTTTAAGCAAAGCACAAACATTTAACATAACTCGATCAAGAGGTGTGCAGCGATTCAGCTTAGTGCAAATCGGCTTGGTTCAGAAGCACGCTCATTCTGGCCTTCTTTTTGCGGCAGCTTTCAGATAATTTTCATGCTTTCTGACCATCAGAAGACCTTTTTTTGGCATGCAGGTAAAAAGCAGAAAATGCAGCAGGCAGACAGCTGGTGATAAAGGCATGTGTCAGGTTATTTGAATGTCTACAGTAAGTTATTTCAGTCAGAACAGAGTGAGTTTTTGCTACTGTTTGACAATGGTACGGTGCTTTTCTGATCAGAATGATTAATGGCTCTATTGAGAAATGAAAACAAAATGGATATATTGCTGCAAGTGAAATAGCAAAACATGAAAGCAGCTGTGGAGCATGACCCTTTATCTGCAAGGCAGATAAAAGGAATTCAGGAGAATGCAGATTACATTCCCATGAAAAGGCCATTTGGAGCTATGCACACTGAAGCAAAAAGGTGCAGCAGCAGCTACGGTAAAAAATGTGCTTCTCTATGGCTGATGCCAGGAGTGAGGAGAGAGGTGGGCTCTGACATCTGGTTGATAAACTCAAACACTGAACATCTTGGGAACGTCATGATAAATCATTTAGTGCCAAAGAGGCCAGATCAAAACCACTTTCACAGGATTTGATAACAGTAAAATGTGGCAAACTCAATATCACCTAATGACACCATGTAAGACAACTTTTTGCATGTCCTTTGGCTCCATTAACTCATTCTGTTTACCCAACAGCCCATTACCTGTTTGGACTTAAAATCTACCATCTCACCGTTAAACTTTGACAAGAATGTGTGAGGTCTGCTTGTGACCCCGAGACACAGCACAGGGTCCAGCCCAACATAGTGCAAGGTGCCATAGAAACTGGGTTTGTTATGAACACAACACAACTGCAGCTATGGCAACACCCAGAGGTGTGACAAGCAAACCAGGAAGCCCCAGGCTGTCCTCAAAACATGACACGTGCTCTATAAAAGTTAAAAATATACACAGGTCAATGCAATATATTGAGTGTGAGTAGTGAGGATGTTTGTTCATTCAGGACCCAGTTTCTCTGCAGGTTTGGCTGTTCACTTCAAATTTTGCTTTGAAGGACTGAAAAGAAGAAAGATCTGGTGAGACATATGCTAAACTAGGAAAACAACATGTATAGCACAAGTCTCCTGCAAAATGACTGCATACATGTACAGTAATATCTGGACTGAGAATAATCTACTGAAAGTAAAGAAAAGTTCAAAGTAAACTCTACAACACCGATTGAGGATAAAAAAAAAGAACAGTTAGTTTACATAAGTGGCAAACTAACAAACATTTCTGTTTTTCTCTACATGCCAAAAACCTTCTTCGATATCTTGATTTTTCGTTTTTCCAGGGTGGCATCAATGTCAAGTCAGCAAGGTTTTGGAAGCAACTCAGCAATTATTTTCCTGTGAGGTTGGAATTTGCATAATTGGGTTCAGGACCTCAGCCCCCACTTTTAAATTTCCATCGACCTTACCTGGGCAAGACTTGAAGCCAAACCCTTTGTGAATGGAAGCAGATATCAGCACTCAGTCTGCACAGGCCTCGATCGAGAAAAATACAGTACCTTGCATACCTGCGGGACCAAAATCTTGCCTTGTGAGGAAGATGGCGTGATCGTGGTACTCGGGATGGTTGGGGTCAGGGCGCTGCTGCGTGTTGGCCCATCGGCACACCTGCTCCAGGCTGCGAGATGGGTTGCTACGCTCGATCAGGCTTATAGACTGCAGAATAACAGGAACCAAGAACAAAGTTTTATCGGACTGAATAGGAATATAAAGGTTAACCCTGTCATTTCCCTAAACAAGGCACAAGGCTCCATTCTTTATGAGGTGAAAGAACACTCATCACCCTTCTACTTTTACTTCAGTGGATTTACTCTCATTTGAAAACTGTCAAAGAAAATGACTCAAATTAAATTACATTTTCTGTGAATTTGAGGGAAAAAATGTTAGCACAGCAAAAAAAAAAAAAAACTAAAAAAAAAACTTAATTCATCAACTTCACCTGAGCCTCTACTCCTGCTCCAGTACTCATTGCTGTGACTAAAGAATAAGACAGAGAATAAAAGCTGCTGAAATTGGAGTCTACACTGTAAGTGTTTCTTTTTCTTTGTTAGAAAAACTAATGGCAACCTTTAAGATTTCAGTTATTAGTTTTACTTTTTGCTAAATAAAATTCCCAGCAATTATGGAACAATTAATAGGCGTGTAACTCAAAGTTTGGGTTGTTTTTTTTTCCAACTCCCACTTCTTTTAAAGTTCATGTGTCCAAAGGAGATTGTGATAGGCAGCACCAGAATCTCTGCACACATCATGTTATAGAGAAAACAGCAGAACAACTAAACTCTTAGCCACTACAGTGAGCTGATCCAGTGGCTCTGTTGTGCAGTGTGAGACCCTCTACTGGTTTGAGCTGGGGTTGTCAAAAAAATATCGATACTCAGATAATAATCGATACCAAAAATTACTATCGGATTAGATACTCATTTGCGCCTCCTCCAGTTCACACAGACAGGCAGTCCCTCCCCTCACTAGTAGCTGAAGTAGTTGAGTTCACTGAACAACTATGAGAAATTTCGAGAGGTCGGTAAAACTCCCGTTTCAAGAAATTTGAAGTATTAAACAGTTACCATAAATGTTTTAACGTGGCAAATTTGCATTTGCTGTTCAACTATTAGCAATTACCCGATAGCCACATTAGCCGTCTGTTATCGTTAAGGTAGCGGCTAGCTGCAGTGGCTAATAATAAAACGATGACCTTAATTTGGGGGCAAATGTTATCAGTCCTGCCTGTCTATAACATTCATAGACAGTGTTAATTTAAGAGGATAACATAATTATTTGTGTATAAAAAGTGTTATGTTTCTCTTAAAGTCCCAGATTGAACCTAAGAAAAGTCTACCAGCATCTTGACAGAAACAGTGGCAACCTAACTCACCAACTCTATTTGATAAGCAAGAAATATGTGTGGCCAAGTCACCAGAAACACAACACTACCCCAGACAACCTAAAACTATTGTTGTGCACTGCCTAAGATAATCTTAAATTGTGCTACTATATTTTTTTGCACTATGTCAGACAACTTAAAAATAGCGTCACCATTGATGTTATTGCTTGTGTTGTTCTATTTGTCATTTTTTGCCCTCATGGAGTATCGAGTATTTTCCTGGGTCTCAGTTTCGAGCTTGAAATTTTATTATTGTGGTATCCGTAGTTTGAGATCATTTGTCTCCTTTAGGAAAGGGTCGCTCCAAATCAATGCAAAGTTGCTCTGAGTGATCATTTTATCCTGTGATGACACATTTCTAAAGTGTGTCACACTGCCCACATCCATGTGGCATGAGGGGTCACTGACTGGTTAGATCATTTTGAAAATGATGTGAATCATATGCTGTGGGCTTGGTGGTCACCAGATATAACCCGGCTGAACATCTTGAACCAACAGCTTTCTCTGTTATCATCATGAGAACTCACTTTCTTTCACTCTCCATGTGTTTATACACCACTTGCATTTAATCATTAGCTAGTATTAACTCTGGCTCTCTCCCATAGTGTGTCTTTTGTCCTGTCTCCCTCTGCTCTCTTCTGTTTCCCCTCATCCCCAACCGGTCGCGGCAGATGGCTGCCCCTCCCTGAGCCTGGTTCTGCCGGAGGTTTCTTCCTGTTAAAAGGGAGTTTTTCCTTCCCACTGTTGCCAAGTATTTGCTCATAGGGGGTCATCTGACTGTTGGGGTTTTCTGTCTAATTTGTAGGGTCTTTACCCTAATATATAAAGCGCCGTGAGGCGACTGTTGTTGTGAATTGGTGCTATATAAATAAAATTGAATTGAATTGAATTGAATTGAATGAGAACACCAAATGAGGGATTATCTTGTGTTCCATTGCTCCAATGAGGCTGTTCTGACAGCTCATGCTGGACCAACACATTGCTAAAACACTTTATTTTTTTATTCCAAGGTGGCACGGACGCAGATGGAGTCCAGCTGGAAACTTCTTGAAAAAAATGAAGTGGAAATGCGTTCTGCTTTGTGTTCCGTGTAATAAATATCCATCCAGTTTTACCACAATAAGACTCAGTTGTGGATGAAATACTGTGGAGAAGGCGAACACACACACGCAACGCAGAAATGAAGGCACCCAGGAGGAACTGGCCAAACATTTGTCTTTATTTTCTGAGTGGGTGCTGCAAGCAAGGCTAGTGACACATAGAGCATGTTGGAGCTCATCTAATTGGTGCTGGGTAAACAGCATCTCTCTGCTTTGGCAACCAGACAGAAGCCAAATAAAAATGCCCAGTCTCCAAGCAGCATCAGTCAGACATGTAGATTAAATGACACTTGTGGACAGATGGATATGCGCGTAAAGCAAATGACTCACTAGTGTCTGCCACCAGGCATAGTATGTCATACCTCATTGTTATGTGTTCGGCTGATAACAAGCAAATATGCCAAAGCTGACATTAAGTAGCAACAGGTGAACAGAAACACAAACCCACACTGATATACAACTCTATAAAACTGAAAATACGGCAGAAGATTTGACCAGCAAATTAATACTATGTGGCTGGATTTTTAAAAAAAAAACTTTGTACATTTTTCTCTTTTTTTCTACTTAAACATTATTCTCACTTTATACACCGACATTAGGACGAGTAATGACAAAATGTCTGTTTATAGCTCTTATGTCATATGGGTAATTAAAACAAACACAATCTACTTGTAAATTGCTCATTATGTTAAAGAAAGCCAGGTATGACTGGCTATTGTACAGTATGCATTTGTTCTTGTTTTTATCAATCACATTCATGTATTATGTACTATTTTTGCATAGTATATATTTATTAAATATGTGTGCTATGTGCTGGCACTGGTTTTTAATGTGTATTAGCATCAATGTTTTGCAATTTTGTTGTTTTGGCGGCTTCTTTTACAGTTAAAAAAAAGAAAATCTGTTTTGCCCAGCCTATGTCTTACCTAGAATTAATTGAGCCTGATCCCAATTTATGATCTTAAAATTACATATTTTTTTGTTTCTTTTTCTCACTGAATGTCTTAATTGCCTAAAATAGTCAGATGTTGAGAAAACAGTAAGCTCCAAAACAAAACTTGGCTACTTTATAAATGGGCCTGTATATTAGAAAACTGTCTCAGTGATCAAATTCAAGTCTCAACTCTCTCTCTTTTATCTCATGCTTTTCTTGTGATTCTCCTGTCATTAAAAACTGGAAACCTCTAAATTCTATCTGTCTATCTATCTATTTTTCTGATGAGTCAAAAAAAGGCTCTGCTAGAGGCCCCTAAAGACCAAGTGGGCCCACAAAGATGTGAACTCTCCCTTTTTATTTTAGTTTTATAATTTAACTTCATTTTTCATTGTAGCACATAATAGCACCAAGTAGGATCTTAGCGCTCTATCAGAAATATTGTAACAAATTTTTGGTGGCGCCAATCAGGCACATACTGTAGAGGGATTCATGGTGACTATAACGAAATCAGTAAGCAAGTTAACAGGCACTAGAAAGTAGAAGGGCACTCAGAGAGCATATTTCCAACTAGGCCAGTGCCCTATTTGGCAGTTTTAAAGAAAATGATTTGGATCTGCATTGAAATTTAATGGGTTCTTCTTTTGCGCATGTTTCGATCTGTTTCATCTATCCACCAAGTTTCATCAAATTTGGCCTCCTAGTTTTGGAGTGGTCTTGCTGACAGAAAAAACAAACAGATCAACTAAAATAAACAAACAAACAGAAATTGCTATATACCTGGTGTGGCTCTCGAATTGGTGGAAATATCAGGTTATTCAGAGAAATCGGGTCATGTGGTACCTACAGTAACCTTGTTACTGTTATTCCACACATGCAGCTACTTCACTGAAGGGAAGTTTTCCTTTGCAACATCGCCTTAGTGAAGGTGTGTTTGCAGTGCTGATTGTCAGGAAGATGGCACAAAAGCAAAGAAGTTAAATTTCATTTAACTTAGTGCAGAGATGGAACTTTGTCAAAGGAATAACCCATTACATTTTGGTATGGATACAGATTTTCTTTTAACCTGCAAAATAAAGGCATTAGCCTTGGCAGGAAGCACTTCCTGAGTACCATTCTAGTTGCAAGGTTTTTATTGTTAGAATACCCTATGCTAAATTCCTGAACTTTGTCGTGTGTTCAGAATACTTTTACAAATATTCAAAAAATTAGTGTGAAAATAAGGACACATTGCTACATGTAATGATGTTTTCTTTTATCCAAATGTCATGTTGTCAAAGTGATACTTTCCTCATCTCAGGTTTTTGTGTTGAACATGCACTACAAGCCAAAAACATCTTCTTCAGGAAGAAACCCAGCTACAGTAAAAAAGGAGGAAACTCAGCTTCTCATATGTTAAAGTTAACTTGTTACTTTGTTGCCTGTATTGTAAACGCACCACCTGACTCAGACTTAAAGTAATCGTTTAACATTTTGAGAAAAAAAACTTCACTTTATTGCTTAGAGTTAGAAAGATAATACCACTCTCATACCTGTACAAAACCATGACACTTTAGCCTCCTCTAAGCAGAAAGACCGGAAAGCGAGGAAAGTTAGCCTGACTCTGTCCAACAAACCACCCACAGATCTAACTTCCACTTTTGGTAGAGTGGAGTGCTACTGATTACTCTTTCAGTCCACAACAATACTTGAGCCTTCATTCAGTACAATTACATCTTTTTCACTGAAAGGTACAAAAAGGTTTGCCACCATTCTGTTGTTTTCTTGTGAGTCATAGTGGATAGTTCTGCCCTTTTTGTTATTTCGCCAAATAAAAATGAACGCAATTAAAAATAAACTATGTCACTTCCTCTAGGCAGTATTATGTAGGTTTAAATCACAGTTGTGTTCACAGACAGTGCAGACAATGGAAATATGTATGTTTTTAAACCAGTCCTGCACTAAACGTCTTCACCTTGAAAGCTGGTTTGAAATAAGTTTGCACATTCGGAAACTGTGTGACATAGCTCACCTGCCTGTACCCCACCATTATCATGCGGACAAGGACAATGTTGATGTTCGTCCCCAAAGATTCATCATGGTAGATTTCATCAACCTGAAAGGAAATTAACAGCATATGTAAGTGATCTGAAAGATAAAAGGTACAGAGTGCTTTTGATGAAAGTGACTTGAAAGTCTCTTATGATATTAAGTTGAACGCCGAAAGGCCAATGATACAATCAAGAACATGGCAGTTTTTAAGCCAGAACATTAATACAAATACACTGCAGCCCAAGTCTGTGGGAAGAAAAGTACACAGCTTCCACACAAATCTAAAAGCTAAATTAGTGTAATCAGGACCTTCAACTGACCATTACAGAACAATATTTGAGGTTCTTAGGTTGCTCTCTAGCTTCTGGACTTTCCAAGGGATACAGTATTGCGTAATTAATTGCCATCTGTTACTAAACACATAATTATGGCTGCTCTAACTATGCAAATTAGATGCCTCAACTGTCAAAAAAAGAAGTGAAGATTGCTTCTCTTGAGCAACACTATCTAAATGTATACAGTGCGCTCATGTTTACATCGCTGACTACTTTGTGATGCTTTACTCTGAGGGTAATTAAAGCCAGGTAAACAATATGACTTTGATAGATAGAGCTTTCACAACTGCTCCTGCTGCTTTCTATGCTGCTAAGGGAACATTTAGAAGAGGATAAATAATGCTTGTAGTCATTTGTGCTGTTGGGAGATAATAAAGTCTAATCAGTAACACAATATTCAGCTAAATATTACACTGATATAAACCACTGATATTAATCTGCACTAAAACTCTTGATCACACTGATTCTATCATTTTACGTCTGAGGTGCAGGGCCCAGCAGCATGTCCTCAAATCATTTTTAATCTCTTATGGCAAACTTGGGCTTGTGATGAAATACGTTATTAAGACTGGCAACCATTCAGTGAAACTAGTGTCGTTATGCAATGGCAAAGAAGCCTGACCCAGAAATGTGCAGACTGCTATTTGGCTTTATAAGAATGCTGTGGTATGTAGATGCATAACCCAGGGCCAAGCTAGGATCCCATTCAAACCCAAGCCCAATTTCCACTTGAGTGTGTTTTATTTTCATCAAATGGTCGCTACATGTCAGCACTCATTCCGAGCCTCATAAAGTCAATCATCTGCTTCGCTTTGCGGTTGATAAATGAAGTTCAGAGGAAAACAAAGGGTGGATATTTATTTTTCCATACATCAGTCATTTAGGTTTTGGATTGCAATAAAAAATAAGTAATTTGGCTTCATATTTCTCCTTTCTGCAACCTCATGGAAAAACGCTCTACAACTGGAATTTTAAAGCATGTGGTTTGTCACTGCCTGAGACAGACTCTTTGAATTTGGTATTTCATGTTACAAGCTTGCAAAAGTGCTTCACCTCCCTCACATAAGCTGCTCCTACAACTTTGAACTGGTTGACCAAAGTCACAGGAAGTGTGTTTATTTTCTCACAGTTGCAAAATGAGAGAATATTTTAGCAGGGAAACTCAGTAATCACCAATAACATCAGTTACAATATTCTAAATTGTGACCTTATGAAATCATTGAGTAATAGTGTGCCAGCATATATTTTGGACTTGAACTGCACCCTTCTCACAGTATGACTAAGCTCTCTGCTTGAGGATCTACAATTAATTGTAATCCTGAAGCAAAATCTTTCCTTCAGTGTACTGATATTGAACATTTCTGCTAAAAAGCACAATATGCAACTTCTCTTTAATGTGTGACTTCTCCGAAAAGGTTTGAGAAAAGGTTTAAAAAAAAACAGCATAAACTCCCCGTGTCCTCACATGACTTAGTTGAACTTCTGTTTCATTCATCTGTCTCATCGCCACTGCTCTGTAAACAGTTTTCAGAGCGACTGTCGATTGATATCCTGTCTGTGTTGTTGAGTCCCTCTTTGTTTGGTCCATGACAGGTCTACACCCAGTCTAGCTTTATTAATCAACAAGAGGCAGTTACAAAGCAAACATTCAGAAACGGTCTGACGGAACGATATCTGACAAATTCTCATTTGTTTTTCTGTCAACAGTCCCATGTTTAACAGCTTTACTGCTAGCCACTAATAATAGTCTTATGAGAAGTATGTGGTTGTGATATCACTGAGTCAAAGTATAGCCCCCTGATGATGCCATTTGTACTTGAGAGACTAGGCACTGTGTGGGCATAAATGAAACAATTACTTTTCTCTTTTGTTTTTATAAATGATTTGTTTAAAGTGTCTACTGACATTTCAAAATTCAACATGATCTCCCCTGGTCAGCATAGTTAGGCTGAGGGTATCAAGCTAGAAGACTTAACAATATGCGCCTTTCTTTTAATAAAAACAGGATGCCTTAAAACTTGGTCAGGTGTTTTTTTCTCAGGCAAACAAGTTGTTTTTGGTTCATGTGACCTAACTTTAATCAGCATATTAAATGAATTGAATTTGAATTTTGCTTATTCTTAACAAGGGAAAACTGGTAGGCTGTAGACAAACTAACAAACCCACCAACCAGATTCACAAAAGTTAAAGAATATCTAATTTGTTTGAAGAGTAACAAAACCTGAATATAAAATAGTTTGTGGGTTTACTAGAAGTTAAAAGCTTAAAGTATTTCTTTGCTTGGTCAGTGACTATTGTGTTTACTCTGAACCCTGTATCTCCCCATGCACCCACCAGATGTCAGACTTCCATTCGCTTCGGAGTCACTTGTCTGCCACACCCACCTCACCTGTCCCCAATTCCTAATCATCTCCCAGTAATATACACCTGTGCTGTAGTCGAATAGTCCAAAAACGTGACCTAACTCTTTTTCCTAATCACTTTTCCTTGACCTAGATGGAAAATGTCATGGGGTAAAGGAAAGGTGTAGAAGAGAATTTATAAAGAAATATGGTGTGCAGAGAATCTATAGAATCTATAGAAAATGCCAAAGATAACACAGTTTGACAGGCATAAAATAGTACTTTTGCACCAACAAGATCATTCTGAAAGAGCCATTAGCCAAACACTTGGCATATCTCGGCTGAGGTATGCCACATTACACAAGCACTGGACTAAAATCAATGGCAACAGGTCTTATAAAGTGATGAATCCAAATTTGAAATTTTTGGTTCAAATCATTGTCAGAAAGTATCTATAGCCATCTGTAAAACACGGTGGAGGGTCTGTCATGGTTAGGGGCTGCATTTCAGCCAGTGGTGTTGGAGATCTTGTAAAAAATTGATGGATGGATGAACGCAGAAAAGTACTGTCCGATTTTGATCCACCATGCAATACCATCTGGAAAGCATCTGATTGGCAATGGCTTCATTTTTCAGCATGACAATGATCCCAAACACACTGCCAATGCAGTAAAAGCATACATTCATAGAAAAACACACAATGGAACACTATCAGTCATGGACTGGCCTCCCCAGAGCCCGGACCTTAACATTATTGAAGCAGTGTGGGATCATCTTGACAGAGAACGGAACAAAAGACAGCCAACATCCAAAGAATAGCTTTGAATGTCCTTCAAGAAGCCTGGAGAACTATTCCTGAAGACAACTTAAGAAATTACAAGAAAGCTGCCTAAGAGAGTTCAGGTTGTGTTGAAGAATAAAGGTGGTCATACCAAATATTGACTTTCAAGCTCGTTAGAATTGTACAAGCTCTGTTTGTGCCTTATATACTGTATTTCCATGTATATTTGCAGATTTTATCACTGCAGCACAATGTTCATAGTTCAGCTGTGGATTTAACAGCCTGTCATTGAAGGTTCAAAACATATCAACAAGTTGTGGCATGAACAGTGTGCCACAGTAAATTATGGGGTGGCATTATCTCCTTTACCTTTATAAAGGATGGGCCAGTGTATCTTAAAGGAGATAATAAAGGAAGCATTGAAGCATCTTTCCTTAATATTTTGAGAATTTTACTAGCTCTTATTATGGCTGCCATGCAGATATTTCACTCAGTGAGGAACCAATCCATCCATCCAGTTTTTTAGCTTATCTGATTCAGGATTGGAGCTATCCCGGCTGACATAGAGTGAGAGGCTGGGACAGGTTGCCAGTCTATCACTGGGCTAACACAAAGAGACAACCAAACACTACAATCACCTATTAATCTAAGATGCATGTCTTTGGATTATGGGAGAAGTACCCAGAAAGAACCCATGCAGGCACAGGAAGGTCCTATCTGGCCAGCAGGTTCGAACCTAGAACCGTATTGCTGTTTTTATTCCTTCAATGGTTCAGTCTGCATTTGAGTGGGCCTTTGCATTGTTGTCCATAATATTTTAAGATACTGAGCAATCCAATCCAAAATACATTTAAGTTACTAGAAGCTGGCCCTAGCACTTAACATTAGCTTTTATTTTAAGTTAACCCAAGCTAACAATAAGCTGCAGCTTCAAATTTAGAGTATATTTAGTGCTTTCATTTTTCTCTTCTTGGATCAGCAACAAATTGGATTTCTGGGAAAGTCATTTTATTCAAAGTGCCATATTTGAAGCTTCACCTTCAACTTAATTTGTCTTTTGGCAAAAGCACATATGAATCTTTGGCAGAAGTGTAAGGAAGATCTTTTCCTGTACATTTGGCCTTTACTCCCTACAAGTGAATTTCCATTTCCCACATCAGCATATGTCTTACCAATCATTCAGTTTGTTTGGATGCTTTTCTTCAAAATATGACTGACATTTTTCATTAACTATAGTAGCTACAGCACAATTGTCCCTGCAGTGTAATATTAACAGAGTCAAAGGCACAAAATAACTTTTACAATCTGGAATTTTTCTAGTAGGACTAGTAGTTTGTATTACATTTGTAAATTTGTTTTACTTTAAGCATAAATAATTCTTTTTTGAAGTTGTGCATTTATATGGGCATTTATGAAGCACACTGAAACCACAGTTTTTAAAGATATGGTAGAAATAAAGGCTACTAACAAGTTTTGATGCATTAAATTGTTAATAATTCACAGTGCTGGTCAAGAAAAAATAACTGATCATGCTTTTATCGATATTACAATTCTTCTGAAGGGGTATGGCTCAGTGGTAGAGCATTTGACTATAGCTCAACACCTCTTCAACCTGTACTTTATTGTGGGCGACTGTGACTCAGGAGGTGGAGTGGGTCATCTACCAATGCTATGAGTGCTCCATTAGAGTAAAAAAGCACTGTATAAGTACCAGTCCATTTACCATTTTGCTGATAACTACTCAGCCTGTTCCCACCTCCTAATGTAACACAGCACTAATTTAAAAAAGGTCATGTCAGTGATTGGTCTCACTGGACACTGAAGCTTACAAGAGCCCTGAGGTGAAGGCCAATGATTTAACTGATTGAAAAGCAGATCTGCTGTCATGAAAATGATCCTCTAAAATAAAACAGTATATGAGCATAGACAGCTGCAAAGGCCAGCCACCCATATGGCCAACATGATGCATAAGAAACATTACCTAGAAAGCAGTTAGATGGTACAGACCTGGTAAAAGCTTTCATTGTAACAAAGCCTTTTTTATAATTATTTTTGTTTCATGTCACAAAGTCTGTGCTTGTTTTTTTGATTTAAGAAGAGATGATTTTGCTAAAAATAAAACATCCAAATTCAGCTTTAGAGCATCTTCATTGCTATGAACACTGATGTTCATCACAATCTCCACACCAGAGCCATGGTGTGTTTTCTTGTGTCTGGTCGTAAAAGAAAGAACTTTCTGGATATTGCAAACCCAACAACAGTGCGCCACTCCTTTGCTAAAAAAAACCCAACAAGTGTGTGTCAGTAAGCTTTTCCTGGGTAAAAATTATGACCACGCACAACAAAAGGTCTGTCACTGAAGAAAGGCTATCCCAGCAGAGGTCCAAATTTGTTCAGGGACACAGGGTCACACCCAAGAATTTAAGCAAATATCCCATTCACAGAAACGTATTCAGGTCCATAAATGCTGTAAAGAACCCCGGAATGACCCCACATTCTCTTGGATTCATTACAACAGAAACTCTTAGACTGGTCTATACTGACCTATATACTTGCACTATATAAACAGAGAGGCTGCTGAAAAATTAGGAGTACTTCACAAAGTATTGACATGAAGTGGCAACATTTGTAAACACTAAAACTGATTTTTTATTTACAGGACTCCGGTCTATGCAAAAACTTTGTTCATCCGCGGGATAATTACAAAGCCATGAGGAGCACACAGAGGACTGAGACGGGAGTCTTGTGGCTAAAAATGAGAGTAGCAGCTGTTGGTTAAATGCGCTAGGTGTCCCTGGCTTGTGTACAGCATCACATCAACATGGACAAAACCTGGTCCATGGTTAAACAAAACGGCCATTGTGTAGCAGGCACCTCAGCAGTCACCTTGGCTTTGTGCAGACAGGATGTTCAGTAATCAATCCCTCAGGGAGAGTTTCTCCAGGTGGTACTACACACTCTGCAGCCATGGACCAGGGATTCAGAGGGATTTCAGTGAGCTCTTTCAGACACAGCAAGCCTGTGGCTTACCAGTGGAACCAAAGAGTTTTGACCCTCGTTTGTTTAAACTGCACTTTTCTTTCTCCAAGTTGCACGTTTCTCTCATCAAATTTTAGTCAGTGGGAGGGGGAGCATATGGATACTACGTTTAAGAACTTGACTGGATTTCAATTTAAAGCTCAGTCAAATTTAGCTTTAAGGACTTCCTCAATTTCACTGCTCCTGCCTGTGATGTGAAATACCCTTAAGTGCTAATCACAGAGTACTAGACACCAAGTACTGATAATTACAGAGAGTACACTCGCAGCCACTTCACAGTATAATCAGCCAAGGTCATTAAAACATTTCTCCCTGAAGAAGACATTTGGGAACAGAATGTGAATATAATATCCTAATTAAATAAACACATCATTCCATGTAACCAGAGCTTGGCAGTGTGAGTGGACTTCTGGCGTTGGTTTCCATGACTGCCCTGAACAGCTCCCAGTCAACTTTCTAATTGGTCTAGCGCAGCTAATCAGACCACCATGCAGAGTCCGAATGGTAACTGTTACAGAGTGAAACCAGCACCCTGTGAAAATCTGACTTGGGGGATTTGCACCCAATAAGTAGATTATGGTGGTAGGAGCTGGTGGAACCCATAATGAATGAGCTGAGAGTTTCTTCCTTCCCCCCCTCTCTTATTGGTAATCCATCAACAGCAAGAGAGTGGGGGTCACGGGGGAAAGTGTGGCGAGTTCTGATATCAAAGAGGACAAGGGAAAAAGTATCTCCACAAAGAGATAAGATTTTTAAAAAAATCACAAACTCAGCATCATTTTAATGTCAAGAAATTGGATATTTCTAATTTTAGAACTGCAACAACTACTTATAATATTTATTTGAGTATTTTAAATGTCCAAATCAGTTTAGTCTTAGTTTTCAAACAAACATTTTTTTAAGTTTTCCAGTTGTTTTGGGCAATTATGTCTGATCAGAAAGCAGGGATTGCACTGGATCTAGCCGACAACAATATCCTTACATATTATGTACAAATGACCCAACACATAGACACTTGACAATGACCCACAAGCCAAGAAGTCAAGCTTAATTGCAGTCCCAGTACATCAGCTCAGAACATCTGATCTCAAAGCCTGCAGACAGCCTTTTGCATATCAGATTGGGAAACTTCATATAAGGCCTTCTATTTTAGTTGTTTTAGCTTCCCTACAGTTGCGGCTGCCCCTGCAAGCTGCTTTGCAACCCACTTCCACCCCAGTTCTTTCATTTAATGCTATGTCTGATTTAATGAGTGTTTTGTCTGTCATAATTCTTGCTCTCTCTCTTCTGGGGAGGGGAATCTTGCTGCTTTTCTCCCCACCTTAGGCTTTCCATGTATGCACATCTATAAACATCTATACCACAGAATATAAATGACTGCAGATTGAAATAACAGTCTGACACATTTTTGACTACAGTGGTCATGACTGTATTCTATAGTGTTTATAACTGGTTTACTAAGTTTTTGTTACTTTGTTCAGCTATCAAATTTTTTATTTTTATTTTTTTGAAATTTTTAAGACTGAAACTAACCTCTACTTAGGACTATTTATGGATACTTAGAGACCTATTTTATGAAATTCTTAGACCAAATAATCTGCAAATTAGTCAACATCACAGCCCTAAAAATACTTCATGTTGAGACTGAAATCCAGCAGCAACTGGAGAGAATCTCATGAGCTAATTGTGCAAGGAGAGACTTACTATGTTCATGAGCGTGAGAACATAATTCTGGACATGCTCTTTGCCGTGGAAGCGGACCACCGAGTCATCAACAGCCAACAGCACCTCGATGTTGTAGTCATCGTTCTTCGCATGCCTCCTCTTGCGCTCAGACTCAGAAAGTTTATGCTCGACAAGATCCAGAGCTGCGGGGAGGTCTGCGATTCCAAAGTCTGCCACTGCAAAATATGACCAGGATGTAAACAAGTCAATGAACAGACTGTGTCAAAGTGACATAAAACAAATGTCTGTCTTTGAGTATTAGGGTGAGCAGGTGGAGTCTTTTGGGATTATTGAAAGGGCTGATGACTCTACAATTTCTAAATCAAACCACCTCTAGTTAAAATATTCCCTTAGAGTCAAAAACTTTTGATCCTAAATAAAAAAGAAAAAGGCAGAAGACTTTCTTATTGCCAGACATGCAGCTTACATATGTACAATCTTAGCATGAATGCCAGCTGAGTTACACCCAGTAATAAGACCATTAGCAGCTTTCTGCATGTGTAATATCTATGTACAGCATGGTGTTTTTCTGTGGCTGTGTTTGTCAGAACTGAAACACTTATTGGAAACCATAAATCATGAGAATATGGATTTTACAGACTCAAGCCATGGCATAATGTGTGAGATGCTACAAGTGTTGCGAGATGAGATGTTAACTCACATAAAAAAAAGTGAGATGCAGTGATCCACACATCTGGAACATTCACTCGATAAACTGAAAATTGAAATGCTCCCATATGAGACACCAGAGAGGCAATGAACCCAGAGAGAAGACTGAGAGGGAACATATCAGTGCCAAAGCTGCCAGAGCCACACAATAACAGAGACTGCTTAGTCATTTTTAATAAGATTCTGGATCTGCATGAAAACACAAATAGTAATAGATAATAATGAGATTTCTATATGCATGAATCATTTTCATCAGCAGATCTTTAGTAAACAGCAACAATACCTCATTATGTTGTCAAATTTCACTGATATCTACTTTTAAAGTAATGATATCCAAGCAAACAAACAAGTAGACAAACCAAAACAGAATCTTTTTGATAGAGGGAATAACGTGTTGAAACATTTGACCACATTAAAGCATATCATTCTCTTTCAAAACTGTATGATTTAAGCCTGTCTGATACAAATAGAAACATGACAAGTCACTGATATAATCCACTAGAAAAGGACAGGTTATTTTAAGAAGTACAATGCATAAAACAAAGGATCAACACACTGCTCTGCAAGCACTATTTTAACAACTGTCTCCAGGCAAATATCTCACAGAAAGAGTTTATTCTAAATTCAAAAAAATTAATAAATAACTAACAGATTTCATCACACATGACAACTCATTTGCACCAGAGTAGCCTAAATTAGGATAATTGTTTTCAGCAATTGAAAAAAAAAAGACAGCATTCAACCTGCCAAATTTTCTTTGCTTTAACTTATGATTGTGAAGTACTGACTGCTCAAAATAACACCTAACCTATAGAATAATGTGTTTTGATTGGTTTCCTCTAAGCCAAACTCTCAATTCAATTCAATTCAATTCAATTCAATTTTATTTATATAGCGTCAAATCACAACAACAGTCGCCTCAAGGCGCTTTATATTTTAGGGTAAAGACCCTACGATATTAGACAGAAAACCCCAACAATCAGACGACCCCCTATGAGCAAGCACTTGGCAACAGTGGGAAGGAAAAACTCCCTTGTAACAGGAAGAAATCTCTGGCAGAACCAGGCTCAGGGAGGGGCAGCCATCTGCCGCGACCGGTTGGGGGTGAGGAGAAACAGAAGAGAGCAGAGGGAGACAGGACAAAAAGGCACACCTATGGGAGAGAGACAGGGTTAATAATAGCTAATGATTAAATGTAAGTGGTGTATAAACACATGG
>VUQI01061975.1:0-37855 GCA_015106735.1 Paratilapia polleni
CACAGAAACAGCTCTAGTGAAGGTTACTAATGACCTTCTTATGGCCTCTGACAGTGGACTCCTCTCTGTGCTTGTCCTGTTAGACCTCAGTGCAGCATTCGATACCGTTGACCACAATATTTTTCTGCAGAGATTAGAACATACCTTGGGGATCAAAGAAATTGCATTACAGTGGTTCAATCATATTTATCGAATAGACTCCAATTTGTTCATGTAAATGGGGAGTCTTCTTCACACTCTAAAGTTAATTATGGAGTTCCTCAGGGTTCTGTGCTGGGACCAATTCTATTTACATTATACATGCTTCCCTTAGGCAGTATTATTAGAAAACATAGCATACATTTTCATTGCTATGCAGATGATACCCAGCTGTATTTATCCATGAAGCCAGATGACACACACCAATTTCCTAAACTACAGGCATGTCTTAAAGATATAAAGGCCTGGATGACCTCTAATTTCCTACTTCTAAATTAAGATAAAACTGAGGTTATTGTACTTGGCCCTAAAAATCTTAGAAATATGACATCTAACCAGATACTTACTCTGGATGGCATTACTTTTGCCTCTAGGGACACTGTGAGGAATCTTGGAGTCATTGATTGACCAGGACATGTCTTTCAACATGCATATGAAACAAATATGTAGGACTGCTTTCTTGCACCTGCGCAATATCTCTAAAATTAGAAGCATCCTGTCTCAGAGTGATGCTGAAAAACTAGTTATGTTAGTATCCCGGTCATCTCTGGGTTTCTTTCTTGTTGAATATCAATCTTTGTCTATTCAAGTGGGATGAGCATACACTCACCTTAAGCATCACTCTGGGCTTTAACTACTAGCTTTGTGTTAACATGCCTTTGCAGGTGCTTAGCAATATTTGATCTTGTGCCCCCCAACTAACTGAAATTTTGTGCAACACATTCAAAGTAATGTGCATATTTCCACTTCTCAAAATTTAGAGTGGTTTGCCATTTTTGTCTTAGCTTCTGGCCACACTGATTTCAGGTGACTCCTACACAAGCGAGCATGAATGGCACATTTGTTTTGTTTTTTCCATCCATCTGGATCCGGATCGTGGGGGCAGCAGTCCAAGCAGAGATGCCCAGATCTTCCTCTTCCAGCTCTTCCAGGGGGGATACTGAGGCATTTTGAAACCAGCCGAGTTACAGAATCTCTCCAGCATGTCTTAGATTTGCCTACGTTGGACATACACATAACGCCTCACCTAGGAGTCATCCAAAAGGTATTCTTGTCAGATGCCCAAACAATCTCAACTGGCTCCTTTCCATGAGGAAGAGTGACTGAATTCATTACCCAGACATCCTTCACAGGAAGCCACTTGAATATGTGATCTTATTCTTTGGCCACTACCCACAGTTTATGGCCATAGGTGAGGGTAAAAATGCAGATCGATCAGCACTCACCTCACCATGACAGACTGGAACAGCGTCTGCATCACTGCAGTTGCTGCATCAATCCATCTGTCAGTCTCATGCTCCACTCTCCCCCTACTCATCAACAGGTTTTTGAGATACCTGAAATCCTCCACTTGGGGCAGTAACTCTTCCCCAACATGGAATTGGCACTCCAGACTTTTCCAGCTGAGAACCAGGTTTCAGAGTCGTAGGTGCTCATTGTCATCCCAACACAAGTAATAATATAATTGTTTGATTAGTAACTGTAAGGTGGCTCAAACAGTGACAGTAAAACTCTACTAATGGCCAATTATCATTACATGGATGTTTGAAAATGGTCGGGGAGGCCAAAGTCAAATACTGGCTGCACTACAGCCTCTACAGCTGCAGACACCAAGACAGATCATGGAGACAACAGTAACTTTACCACCAGCAAACGTGTTTATAATGACTCTTCCCAAAGTTAGCCTTGCTGTGTCAAGTTTTGCACCTACTCCAGCCTCCTGACTCAACCCCATCTCTTGTTCAGCAATTTTAATAAGTGCAATATGACCAAAAATGATGAAATATTCTGGTACACTTACACAAATTTTGTGTCTATTGGCAATGCCAGTGTTTTGTTCACTATAAAAACACCTGCATAATAATTTTTTGCTGGACGAAGATGACTTTAAGGTGTCCACCTCAGTGCATTTCAGATGTACCTTAAATTGTTCTGGACTCTGGAATGTCATTACAGTTTGTCACTGTAGAGAACAATTCAAACTATCATTCACATATTCTCATTCATCGTGATGAGGAACATGTCAAAGAGTGGAAATTTCTCTGGATCTGTTTAGTTTGATGGTCAGATTTGAGGATCTGTGAACAATCACAGTGCACAGGCTCTTAACAAAGAGACAAGCCAATTACCTTCCTCAACAATGCCTGTCATTTGTTCTACAGGGAATCAGGCTCTAAAGCAGACACCCCTCCACTTACGTCTGACCTGTGGGCTTCAGCATAAGGCAAGATCACCATTGTACACACTTTGATGTGGTATCATATGGAATGAAGGGGGGGAAAACACTTTGAACTTCTTCTATCATCATATACCCCTCTCTACTGATCTGGCCAATGTGTTTGCACTCACAGTGGGGGTATGTTTTCTGTTATTATGCATTGCATCAGCTCCGGATGACCCTTCAACAAGCCTCCCTTTTTCTGATAAAACTAACATGTAAAAAAGCTGAGGATGAATAAACGATGAGGACAATACAATGCCAGAATGTACTAAAGACAGAGACTATTGTGGTGTGTCTGTATTAAAACCAGAGCCCAGAGCCCTGCAATCATCTCTTCCCCTTACTTCAAACTATTGTATGCCCTGAAAAATCAGAAATACAATGGACATGCCTCTTTGTGTGTAATAATATTTTTCCCTTGCAGGAGATTCTATGGTCCACCTAGATTTTATTATTGCGTTATCAAGTTGTGGTTTCTGTGTGAAAGAGAGGAAGCAAACTACTGGGAAAAATGAAAACAATACAGTCAAGCATTGTCCTGCACCACACAGGACCTCTGCTGAAGGTACTGTTAGAAATTGTAAACAACATTTTTCACTCACCACAGCTTCGACCAGGGACTGTCCTCAGCATTGTTCTGCCTCCGTGAAGACAAGCTCATTTTTGATTTTTATTTATATCGAATGAACATATGGAGCAAGTATGTGCCTTCTCCGCTTGCTAACCTTAGCCTTAGGAAACTGTTATTTGTCAGTGCTATAAAGCAGATTGCTGCCCAGTGGTTTCAATTTACATCAAAGAGCTCTTCACAGGCAGTAATAGTTATATCAAAACCTGAAATGTATTATTTAGGTTATGTGCTGGATTCCTACAAACGATTATATCCTTGTTCTGAGTAGGGCATTCTTTTTTGCTGACTTTTTCCATTCCAGATACTCCACCACTTTTGACTTATTTCTTTGAACCACCCCCACATCACTCCTGTACAGTCTCTTTGTAGCACCAGGGTACCTGTGTGGCTAACACCCGGTGGCCTATTAGTTGCAGGACATAAAAAGTGTCTCTATAATAGTGATGGAGAAGTCCTGTGTAGATTTTCCAAAGTCTCTAATATGTGACTGTTCCATTTCCACTGCAGCCACCAGTCATTTATGTACCAACGGTCCTGTTATTTATATTGTATTTTAAAAAAACAAATGTTCAAACTGTGAACTTGACAAAGTTGAAAACTGGGACTGTCAAGTGTTAAGATAGTTGCCTTAATATATTTTATTAGGGATGTAAATCATTTCAGTGTATGAGGTCAGCTCTGTATGTTAATTCTTGGATGCTATAGGAGTAGCTTTGCATGATTCAGTGTTTAAAATAATCTTTGTACTGTGGTGCAGCCTTTCAGTTCATCCTCTACTTGAAACAGGCTGCCCTTCTCTTTAGGCTCCTTTTCCTTTAAGACAGCTTTGGGGTTTTTTTTCTCATTGGCTACCCCTTTGCAAAGAGCAGGTCTGAACAGCAAAGTTGCAAAAGGGTAGTTCACAGCCAGCACTGTGTGCCTAAGGTGACCAGATTAAGGAAATTCCCTTTCTTTGACATTATAAAGATCCAAGAGTAGAAAAAAAAACTGTAGGAAATCTGGTGTTTATATCAGTCTGAAGCCAGAGCTCTTGACTCACAGGGATTACATACATTGACCTTATTATTTGAAAGCACAAATAATAAGTATCAGTCCAGTACTGTAAGTGGTGTTTGTTTGTTGTTTTTTTTTAGCTGTGACATGCTTAAATTTTACACTTTTCCTTGTGTTTATTCTTATTGTGTAGATTTCATGCTTTTCATTATTGAGGTGTTAACCTGAAATTGTAATCAGTGCAGAACAGACACAAGTATTGTTGTAAATGAAGCAAACCACCAATGTAAATTGGCTCAGATGTGCATTTATTAAACCTAAAGATAAACTTAAAGGTATAGAATTACTTAACAATCACCTGTTTGGCTAATATAGCTAACTTTTTAAAATTTCCTAAGAAAATAGAAAAAAGTGATTTCCTTAGCCAGTATGAAAAGCAGTGCCGCGACTGGAGCTTTTCTTGACCGATGGGAATCATTAAAACCCTTGCAACCCCATGGCCGAGGCTTAAAGTGCGCAGAGGGGATTTAAAAATGGTTCAAAAAGTACATACACCATTGAATACATGTTGATTAAGCCTCAATAAATGATCATACAGCACCACAGGAAAGAGCCCTTTGGTTAGCAAACACAAAGAGCGTGCGGCCTTAGTTTAAGATGTGGTACACCTCCTTGCCTGGGATCACTTCCAGACACCGAAATGAGGAAGCGCTTTCCTATTGCTGTGATTTGAATACCACGATCACTGAGCACTTTTATAAGAACCCCATTAAAAATGAGGTTTTGACATAGAAAAGAGCCCCTGTTTAAATCTCACGCACATTGTCAGGCTGAAAGACATTATAAAAACTCTATACGGAAGCATACATCCTCTGTGTGTGTCATTGCCTCATGCACGATCAGGAGCGAATAGCTTTTGTAGTGGGAGACATAACCTGTCCCCTGGAGAAGCCTCTGCCCTATAGCTCAGCACCATTCTGCAGATTAATCACACATTTGTTCAGCATGATACAATCCCCCATACTGGACTTAACTTTTAACAAAGACATCTGCCTGAAATATGCTGATTTGTCAAAATGCTCCACGATCTACAAAAATAAGACGCTCTGAATAGGACCAGCTGACGTGGACAAAATGGCCCAGTGTGACCCCTTTGCTCCACCTGCTCTTGACAGTGTTTATAAAGTGCCAACTCCTCTCATTAGCACTCCACTTACCCCAGAGTTATAGCACCCTGCACATCAAACACAGCCAGGGCGAACAATGGCTGAAATGGCATTAATATGATATGTAAGAGTTCAACAAATATTGAGAGAGCTCTCTTTGATGGGGACTGTTTTACATTAGAGGCTTTTTATTAGGGCTTTTCTGGTCTTTAATGTGCATGTTTTCCCCTTGAGTCAGTGTTACCAGGTTTGGGTCTCGTTGTGTGACCGGTCTCTGGATTCAGTAGAGGACGCACATACGGTGCACATACGACAGCATTCGTTAATACACACTCAGCACATATATTGCAGTTAGGGGTCTTTTCATGTGTAAATCAAAATTCCTTGTGGGTTAATAAAGATCTATTGTATTGTACTCTGTTTTCATTGAATTATTCCAGCCATTTGTTACTAATAAAAGTGACACTGATGAATGTGAGACTGATTCAAGTTTGGCAAGTAATCAAGTATTCATCTGACAGTACCCAACCCCACCAGTCTGACCACTGATATGAACAGTGAAACATGTTTATTTATCCACACACATTTCTCCTCATTTCTAAATTAGCTGACATTATGGAGCGTGCTGATGCTGACAGGTACATTTAACACTGGCTGAAAAGTTTAAATCACACCCAACATTCTGTATACAGAGCTTCCTAGGCCACCTTCATGTCTAATTACTGTACATCGAACTGAGTGGCAGGGTGGTTTATGGTAGAACATGTGCAGTTTACATTTCTCTCCCCAGAATATCCTCAAAGGTTAAATAGAGAATTTGGTAGAATTTGTGTTTTGCCTTTTACAGTTTGCTTCTCCTTTAGTTTCAGTATTCACCTTATTATATTATTGCTTTACTGAAAAGATGGAGGTGCAGCTCAAGACAGACTGAGGCGCACAAGAGTGCAAAATGCATGTTCTAAAAACAACTATCATGTCCAGAAAATACACAGACAGTTTTCATTCACCAATTTAAATGTTGGTTACACTCAGTCAAGCTATTTATCAAGACTGAAAGTCATTTTTTCCATTAAGTCAACTGTTCTGACTGAGATGTTGAGATGATCAGTAGGTTTGTAAGTTTGTGAAGGGGGAAAGACGCAGATTAGACTAATGTAGCTATAATACTCTGAGCAGTATTGAAAGTCTTTTGGATGCAGTGCCACATGTGTTTGCATGTCTGTTTGGTTTGGCCAGAAACTGACAGCAGCTTCTGGTTATCCAAAACCCATTAGAGGCTTTGATCCCAAATGGACCTCATTTCCATTTACTGAAAGTAGTGTTCTGTATTTGTGCTGCGGTACATGGATTGTATGTCTGTGATTTGTTTCTAAGTGTTACACATGATGTCTTTCAAGATCATTTTAACAGGAAAAGGACTGCCTTCACCTTCATCATCACTGTTTATATTCTAACTGTCATTATTACCACCATAAATAACTGATTCCACTGCTGAAATCTGAAAAAAAAAATCAATTTTTCTTTCTTTCTTTTTTTTTTTTTTGGAAAGGGAGTTTCTGATGATTGTAGAATAATTTAAAGTGCCTGTCAAATGAGCATCTTGCACTCTGTGTAGTACAGTTACTGATGTCGCAGTGTTAGAGGTGATGTCCTGACTTCTGAAAATCTGTTTCGCACACCCTACAGAAGAAACACACACTTTCTACTCTCTACCAAGTTGAGGTAATACTTTCCATACACCTCTGACACAAAATCAGCTTCAAGCTGAAGTTTGAAGTCACTGAAAAATTCTGCAAATTATGTTGTTTTGTGGTATATGGTTAAGGCGGATTAATAAAGAATGTACACCGCCTTGCTATAGACTGGGGACAAGCAAATGGCAATGTTTTTTAAAAAAAAAAGAAGGCCACAGCTTATTTACACATTTAGATCATATGTATCACTGAGCCAAATCCCCATTTCAACACTGTGTCAAAGGCGGCTCTGGACCACATCCCAAGCTCTTTGCTTGTTTGTCTTTTGTAAAAAAAGAACAACTATCCCGGCAGTGCCAAAGTACCCCAGGCTCTTTGATATGTGAAAGCCTAACAGTGGGACTGCTCCCTGCTCAGCTGGTACACAGATGTGTGTGTGTATGTGAGTGTGTAGGGGGAGTCCGCTGTCTGAACCGAACACAGATTAGTGACTTCTTTTTTTTTTTTATTCCTAATAAATAAACCAATGTGCATGCTGGGTTATGTGTGAGGGGAAAATAACATGCCACTAGCCAATCAGAAGCAGGTGGTATAGGGCTTGGTGGCTACAAACCCTGCAGCTCTTATCATAAAACAACTGCACTTTTAACTTTAATTGTAGTTGAGGATAGATTTTGGGGTTTGGGTTAGAAGTGTTTTATTACATCGGACTAGAATCAAAGCAACAGAAATATAATTATGTTAAAAGCAGGCAACAATTTTGTTGTAAGGGACTGTGGCCAAGTTTCAGGCTGAACTTGCTGATAAGGGTAGTGCCACACACAGAAAATGGGAAAAAAGTGCACTCTTTACTTCATGACTTGACTCAGAGCAGTAGAGCAATACAGTTCTATTTACTTTGTCCATTCTGCTACTTATGTACTCTATTTCCCTCCACAAGTATAAGTACCCTACATTTATCTGCAGTGTATACTTGCTAGTACATTTCAGATACACATCTTAAAACAAAAAATAGGATCATATTATGGAGTTAACTGCAGCATATATAGCATTTAGACATTAGCTTCACCTTACAAACTTGAAAAAGAAATTCACACTTTATTGCAGTAATAAACCAGTAGTATTTAATACTATAGACTGACCTAAGTCATTCTGCTGCATATTGAGTACTGTACTTTCACTTCTTATTATAAATCACTTTTTGCAAATAATATTGTATTATTATTTTTCACATAAGTGAAGCACAGTAGCTCACCAAGTATTATTTTTGATGTATTTTCACAGTAATAGTGACATTTTTACCTGAAAGATCTAAGAATTTCTTCGACTATTTTTGCATTTTGAATGGCTGTATTTTCAAATGTAGCATTTAATATTATTATTTACTGCAAGCAGTTTTACACTCTGCTGTATCTGGGCTAATGCTTTTGATTAATATATATTTCCAAAAATGTGAGGTAGTTGCAGGTGGCTGCAGCCACCATTCTCACCCCTTTATGTTTGTGTGTTTTTGGCATTTTAGTGTGTGTTCCTGTGTGCTGCCTGTCAGTCGTCAGTTAGTGCAGAAAATAACAGCTGCACGGCAGAGGAGACACTTCTGTACGAGCGGTCAGAAACTCACACGTGTGCGTTAACACAGCTATTTCTACCGTACATTTTAGTCCCTGTACACTCCTTCAACTTTAAGATGATGGCTGAGCTGTCTTTATAGTGAACTGCTAAAATAGCATACACTGTAGGTAGATCTTTGTGTGATGTTCTCAGCTGCGGTTCAGGGCTGATGGCCTCCAGTGAGCTTTTCTCTGAACATAGTGGGGGTGATTATGATGAAAGGAGCAGAGAATGAGATGACACACCCTGTCTCCATAATTCACTGCTTCATAGTGAACAGAGGCATTAAGCACCCCCTCTTTTTTTCTCTCTGGAGAATCGTACATGTCACACCGCACACTGTCTCTATATGAGTCAGTCACCTCAGGTGTTTCGCACGCACATCAACGTCAGCATGGCATGTCATCAGATTACTTCATCCACACCATCACAGACGAAAAAGAATGATTTATAATGCCAATCAATGATGCTTCACTTCATCCATTTCATTTTTTAAGACTTCAGTGAAGAATTTTAGAGGTTCCTTGTTTCTGTGTTAAAACAGAAGCCTCTCCAACACATTTTGACTCATTGCTACATTATTACAATGGCTATCTTATAAAATAAAGTATTTTGAGTCAAAATAAAGGCACAATCTGGCCACAATTGCTCAAATTCAGCCAAATCTACATTTGTTTTAAATTGATAGCCAGGTTTTTGTGAGTTAACTTTCATCACTGTAAATTATTTGATGTTAGGTTGCCTCTATTGATGGGAGGAATTATGCTATGCTTACAGGTTGTATGACACAGTGAGAACAAGTCTTTCAGTCAATAATATTATATAAAACCCAGCTATTAATATGGGGAGTCGAATGTGTTTTTTCAGACTGATATTTTTGCATTTGTACATTTTTTTAAATGTTTGTTTTTTTGGTACATTTAAGATTATTTATGATTAAAAAAAAAAAAGTTGACCCTATCTTGACCTATCTCTCGTCTGACCCCAGTTTCACACACTATAAGCTGACAGAGAGTGAAAAGAAAAAGAAGAAGAAGAAGAAGAAGAAGAGCAATACAAAATGCTGAACCACAAAAACATCAGGCTGTCATTTCTGGGGCCTTTCCCATAACCCTCGGCTCTTGGTAATTAGTCAGCAATTGGAGATAAAGCGTGTGATTGGGAGTGAAAACAACGTGGGGATCGCAGACTGTGGTTTGGAATGGCAAATTCCTCTGGGAGACACAAGTCTGTCACAGAAGGAAACTCTTGATTTAAAGGCAATGCATTCTGTGAGACAGCACAGGAGCTTTTAATTGCAAATATTAAATTACAGACTGAGAAAGTGTGGCGTGTACTGTACAGTGTGTATTTAGACAGGCTCGCAGCTGTAGCTTTTGTCGTGATAAGTGTCAGCGTCATCAAGACATCGATTTGTTGTGTATAATGTGTATAATGGATGCACCTAGGCAACATTTTTAAATTACTTTGAACATATTCATGTAATCAATAGGCTTTTTTACTCTTTTGCTAAGAAAATATAGTACTACTGTGTACCATTGTGTTGTATACCACTCATCTGTTTTAAAAGTTTTTTAAGAAATTATACAGAACATTTTGTCTGTGCAATATTGTTAAATTGTCACACTAAACCATTCAATTGCCCTGGTATCTGGTACGTATTAGTTAGTGGTAACTCATTTCTATTGTACAGTTAGTATGTGGCATATAACTGACTCACACTTCCTTTGACCACACTGAACTTCTCTCACACATGTACAAGTTGTGATACCCTGTCCACCAAAATGTCTACATAGTGTTTTTTGGTTTTCAGTGTGGTTTCTACTAATCTCCCAGTGGCACCAAACAGATTTGTGTCTCTATATTGGGCTCAGCAATGGTTACCCCTCAGCTATGTTGATAACTTTGTGGACGGATGTGTGTTTCTTTGTGTGTGTGTGTCTGTGTGTTTGTGAAATCTGGCTGTAGCATGTGTGTGTGAGTTTTAGGGTCCCTAAATACAGCATGTGTGCTCCTGTGTATGTGTGCACGTGCAGTGGTGTTACACATGGGTGTAAATGACTTGGTCAGGATTGTATGTGAGTGAATGTGTGCGTGTGACAAGTGTGTTGTGGGGGAGGAGTATGTAATGTCAACAAACAGGAACAACAACAACAGCAGTTACGCTGGCTGCCACTGAGCCTCAGCTATGTTGTAATTAGAAGTGGATGAAAATGTGGAACAACAGTGCCTTTAACCATAACCAAACATTTCTCCCAGGCGGAGGATTACAGGCAGAAATTGAATGCGGTCTGCTCTCCCCTCTGCATGCCACATGTCACTGCTCTTCTGGCCACGATCCTGGTCCTCTCCTCCGCCACCGGCCATTTGGGCCTGCACCCCAGATGTGTGATACGGTCACCTTCAAAAGCTACGCTGACAGTGACTCACTCTCTATGTTAGATGCATGCAAGTGGGTGCATGTGTGCCCGTGTGTGTGTATGCCCCGTGCGTGCGCGCGCATGTGCGTGTGTGCATGTGTGTGTGTGTGTGTTATCCTCCAGTCTGTGCTGCCTCCCACTGGTTGGGCATGTTACTGTCAGTGACACTTCCCTCTGGGATGTAAAAAAAACAACAACAAAAAAAACGTAGACATTAATGAAAGCAATCTATTTTTGCATTTGTGTTAACCTGCTTGGAGTTAACGTGACCAACAAAAATTCGAATCACTGCTTGGTAATAAATCACTTTAGCATACCCGTTGGAACTCCAAGAAGTTAAATAAATTCTAACAAGGAGGTGCAAATCCAATGTTGCCTCACATCTGTATTTTCCACTGTCAAAAAGTGAATGATTTTTCACTGCTGCTCGGTCTAAAACAAGACCACCACATGCGTGAATGAGTTTCAGGCTCTACCACCATGTCCTGGCACAGAGAGCACATCTGAGAAAACTTGTAAACAGTCAACCATAATCATATGTACCCTGAACGGAGACATGATTAATCTAATCCCTGCCTGTCTGAAAATGCCAGAAAATGTCTCCTTATTGGAACGCAATCAAGATGGGCTTGCCCTGTGGATATACAGTGCAATGGCTGTGAAAAGATAGAAGCAAAAGAGTTTTATCCAATTTGCTAAAATGATCAGGTTACAGTGAAGGCATGCTGTGTTCAACCCAGTGAAATTTGCAGTCGGGGGATTATTAGGACCTGTTAACTGTTGCCCATTCTCTGTTTCCCTTGCACATGTCAGGTTGACCTCTGTGCATCCTCTGAGAGATAGATATCGAGTTTAGGAGTTAATTGGTTGCAATAAAACAACACAAAGCCTGCTTTGTTTTCCAAACACTCTATCCAAATAAGAGAGTCTGCTGCCAGCATCCTGAGCCCTGCATGGGACTGGATGTCAGCAGGACAGCAGAGCTTCAAGTTCAGATTTGTGCCTGACCTAATACATTCCTGTTCCCCACGTTCAACCTCCTCAGCCTCCTCTGGGGTTCAGTCAGGTGGGAGAGAGTCCCCCCTCCCTACAGCAGCAGCAAGCGAGGGAGTTTGAATGTGGACAGAATGGTTTGCTCAGCAGCCTGTTGCTTCGGTTTGTTTGGAGCTGCGGTCCTTGCTGGAATATGTAACCAAATTCTTTTCCCTGTCCCACAATCGGAGTTTGCTGCCAGCTTCCCTGGCAATGAGGCCCTGAATTAGGGCCAGTCCTCCTGCTCATCCCACAAAGCCTTTCATGTTCCCAAACCGCAGCCTGAGCGAGGCGCCTCGGTTTCAACAGCAGCAGACCAGCATATGTTTGCCTAATTCCTGAGACATGATGACAGTGGTCTCCCAGCCACGAAAAGACAGCTTCAGTTTTTTTCCTCATCCTGCACTTTAATTAGTATTTTCTGTTGTTGATGACTTCCAATAGTTACACACCACATGTTTTCTCATTACACATGTTTTTATTCTTTTTTTTATGAGCTAGCCCCCACACCCCTAAACTCTTCCTCCTCCTCCACCACCTCGGTCACCCCTCTCTTCCCACAATGCTTTGCTTAGCACATGACCTTGCAACTGGAAAAAACCAAAGAGCAGTGGGGGAGGTTTTTCATTGCCCAGCAGGCGATGGAATTATAGTTGGTTATTGCCCACAACTGCTAGGTGTAAGGAAGGATCACAGTGCTGAGAGGTGGACACAGTCATCCTGCCACAGGTCACAGCAGATTACACAAAACCAGACTTGATCTCGTAAAGACAGGGCGTCAGAGAGCAACACCCAGTGCTGCACCCAGCGATGCCCCCTTGAACTTCTGCTCACACTGAGTGGCGCCTCAAATACTGTCAGAGCCTTTGTTTCTTCTGTTTGCGCAGTTTTACTGGTTTAATATTTTAATGAAATAATGAGCACTTTAATCACATAATATAATTAAGAATATGAATTTCATATTCTGGAAGTGGCAGGTAGGTGTTCACTGAATCTCTTCAGTCATGAATAAATTGCCTGTTGCTGGGATCAAACTTGCTATCATACAGATTGCGCCCAGTCTCAAGGAGTCATTGCCATAAAAACAAGAGCAACACCCTGCAACATGCCATGATCTCTTCTTGACCTTCTCTTCACATTTGCTGGCGCCTGGAGAGGTTGTACACTTCTGTGTTAGACCGTTTGCCTTTGGTGTCTGAGGAGGGTTTATTGATGGCGTGATGATATTAAAACCCACAAGAAGCATTGCTTTTAATGCTCACACAATCTACAGCGTATTCACTAACTTCTGTCTTATTTAGCACAGAGTATATTTGCTGGTGAGGTGAAACATAGAGCCACAAATCTGTTACAGAGCCAAAGAAGAGCTTCATGCAGCCAAAAGAAATAAGCACCAGAATCCTCCTGAAAATAATCAGAATTTAGTGGTGTATAATGGTTTGCTTTGAAGGAGATGGTATTCATATTTTCTGCTCTTTATTCCACTTATCAGTAGCCCTGCTCTCTCTCCCCTCAGGCCAGTCTTTTGGGAGTTAAGACTCCTTGGCTCACATTAACTGCCTGTGGCTGTCATTGCATGTGTTTAGTTTCACCACTAGTTTCCTACAGCTTACTGTGGCCCTGCTACCCTCTCAGATGGCGTGTGACACACACTTATCCCAGGCAAATCTGTGCGTCCCCTCCTGCCAAGTCAAACAGCTCTGTATATTGCTGACGTCTAACCCAATATCTTTGGACTTTTAAAGACGTGTGTTTTTTTTCTGCTTTTTCATGTACAAATCTGACCATAGTTTCAAATACTCAATCATTAAATTCTCAGCACTGCTTGCTGAAACATTCAGAGTTTATTTTATTCCTGCATGTACAGACAGCCGCAATACATTTTTAGCAGCCGCGGCAGGAGCCGTGTGTATTTTAACACGCTGGCCATATGTGGCACCCTGACCTCTTTCATAAACAGAACAGTCTGCAGAGCACCATTGGTCTGTTTTACCAGTTTGGGAAAAGAAGAAAAGGGGGCGGCAAAGGGGCGCTTTAGGAGGGGTTCTGTTGGGGTACTTTGAATGGAAGTCATGTTGGAGCCGTTCCCTTTTGAGGAAAGATGGGCAGCACTTGAAACTGCATTTAACTGAGGTCCAGCCTATTCTTGTATTAGTTAAGCCAAAGACTTCATCCGTCTGCTCACCAGAAGGTTGACAGAATTAACTTAAAAAGGATTCCCTGTTCCTATACTGTCAGGCAACATCCAGTCCTTCAGGCAACTCCAAATATATTGGACTTTTTAAAATCCAATCCCCCATCCTTTGTGCTTTGTAGTACAGTCTTGGATGCACAACAGTGGCTAGGGACAACAATTAGCTTTCCATGAATAAACAGCTCTTTCTCTCCAAAACAGATGATCAGTCTCTGTGTTATGGGTCTTTGATTGATGTGGGTGGCCAGACTTGAATGGTAGTCACTCTAAGCGGGCCCTCGGGCCTTGGAGCCCTATCATTGCAAAGGGCCCCCCTGTGGTGCTCTACCTGTGGGTATCAGGTGTTGTAAGAGCTTTTGTGGGGGTGGGGTGGGGCAGGGTGGGGTGTAATTACACATGCATGTGAAGGAAAGGCCTCTGAGGGTAATGAGGGTTGGAAGATGCTGCCATCTCAGCGGGTGGTCCCTCCCTCCACTCTGACACCGATCCCCCTGCCTCTCTGTCTGTGGCTGCTCACGCGAGTCGCCCAGGTCCCCCAGTCCCCTCCTCCCTGCTTGCTTGGACAATCGGATGTGCTTCAGTGGGGACCTGGAAGTGGCGCCCACCCCAGTCGCTCTAGCCAACCAGGCTCCCAGAGCTGCTTCCAGGCATTTCATCACATTACATCAGATCAAAAGCAATAAGCTAATTACAAACGACTGTGGGCATGCAAGCAGTAAATACAGAATCAACATAATTGATTTAATCCTCTCAATGCTAAGTGAAAAACTTATCAATGCCAGAGCCAAAATTACAGCCTGTTTTCCAGTGCAACAGTGACAACTGGATGAATTGAAAGATCACGTGAAGTTCATTTGACCAGAGTAAACTCTATTGACGCCAGTGCAATTCATATAGCAATGTGTGGCTAAATGGAAAGGTAGAGACATGTAATTTTTGGCCTAGGCGTTACGCCTAGGACACTTTTAGACTTACTTGTTGTGTTTGTTCATCTGTTTTCTTTTTGCCATGAAGAGGTTTTTGTGCGCACAAGTTTCTTCCATCATTCATTGTGGCAGCAGATGGGGGAAAGAGGATGTTTTATGCATGCCCCAATATGCATCTTGAAAGCAAAAGCATTAGGAACGATGGTGAAAATGCAAAAGGTTTTCGTCAGCGTTTACTTATTCATGATGCTCTGAGAAAAGCAACGTATTTTAGAGCAAATCCATGTTATCATTGGAGAAGCTCCCCCACAGAAGTCATTTTCCACCTGAGGACATGCGCTTTAATGACAGTTCGAGGTGGTGCCACTGGAACAGAGATACAGACTCCATGTTCACAACACATGCAATATCAAAGCACAGAGGAGGAGGGGAATTTTCCATATATAACTTGGTCTGTATGATTAGGTCATGATTCCTTACTGTGTCATCATCTCTATAATCATCATATTAGGATAAATATCCAAATCTGATTTTTAATATTTGTCACCTAGCCACCCCTGCCTTGCTCTTCTGTGTTAATGTATCTGTCCAGCAGTCTCGTACTTAAACTCCCATTCCTCAGTATTCCTTAATGCACTTTTTAATTTTTATTCTTATTGCTTGTTTGCTGACCTTTTTTTCAGATAAAACTGTAAATACAGTACTTTTAAATCTTATTCTATTGTTGCACATCCTTGCATGTATTAATAAATGTTTCTAAACATAAGAGCCATTCAGTAATTGTGCTTTCTGATCACTGAACACGTGAGTGTTTGAGAGAGCAATAACGTGTGTCATATTGGCTTGCCACGTCATTGTCTGTTGGCTTCTTGCTCTGCAGTGGCAGCCCTCTTTCTGACCTCTCATATGTCACACAGCTCTCTAATCCAGCATTGTTTTCCTGGAAGACGTTGACCGTGGCCTAATCATGAACTATAAGCCCCCAACCCCTCAGATATGCTGGGAGTTTGTGGTACAAGTAAGCCATCTAATGGACAACAATGGAAATAAATGGAATTAAGCTTATTTTGTATGTATGTATGTATCTATCTATCTATCGATCTACCTTTCTATCTATCTATCTATCTATCTATCTATCTATAAGTCAGATAAATAAGTGGAGTGGAGTAATTGTAGCAAATTAAAGTCCAAACAGCAAACAGTGTCCTCTGCACTTCTGACTGGGGCTCGTTATTTTCTTATTTATCCTACATAAATAACCTCAAATTATCCATAAAACCATAATGTCTTAGATTTCTCCCCACTTCATCTGGCTCTGATTAATGTTTTTACAGCATGGAATTAAATGTGCTGGAGAGACAACCCGTGCATGCATGGGCCCCAGAGGAGGAGAGCTGTGATTCCTTAAACCATGAAAAAAAATTCTCTTTGTTTTCTGTTAAGGGACACATCGTTCTAAATTGCTTCCATGTGGCCTCAGTCAGTGTGGATCTGAGGAGTGAGGTGGCAACAGATAATAATGCAAATAAAACGCATGGCAGTTAAAGCGAATATACCAGCTGTGCTGTTTGAAATCACTCGTCGTCACTCAGCCGGCTGTGTGGGCGTGTGATTGCTGGAATGGGACAGAGTGGAGCATGATAAACTTACAGTCTCACTTATGGAAATGTTTGCATGAGCTCTTGACGGATGAGCGGCACTTGTGTTTGCTGCCGTCTGAAAGAGTTGCCTATCTGTATCTACCAAGACCACAGTAGCAGGTGTCTAATGTGACCATTTTGGTTATTCAACACATGAGTCCATTATGACCGCTGAGCCGTGAGAAGAATGGGGGGAAGGAGGGCTGCTCCTTTAAATGGAATCTTTAATTTCACAGGCCTCTTGATATCCCGCTGCAGTTGCAATTGTGTAACAGAAAAGAGGAATCAAGGCTTTTGAAAGCACATTAAGCAGAAAGCAATTAACCAACACACAGTAGTTAATTTTTATATTAATACTTCAACAGCTGGTGCAGATTGCTTCCTCATTTTTATCTCTGCTCCAGCTGTTCTTCCACCGACAAGAACATTAAAGAGGATTTGTCCATAATAAAGTGGCTCCATATATAGATACCTCGCTGAGAAACGGAACCCGTAGGGAATGTGGATTTACATATAGAAAAAGTTGGGGAAACGGACGTCTTTTCAATACCCCGCTGGTCTTCCTTTCAGTGAGCACCTCAAGTGGGAGATGTTTCAAAGCCCCCTTTTCTTGTCTACTAAGTGTTGGCGTTGGTGTACATTTCAAAGTCCTTTATTGACATCCTCTACAGATGTGCTGCTTGGAGGAACATTTGTTATATTGTGAAATGGGTACTGAAGGCAAAGCCCAGGAACATTTGATTAATGCTCATACATATGGTGTGCTGTGAAGTGTCTCAGTTCTTTTCTAAAAAGCCAAAAGGCAGGGAATAAAAAAAAGTAAAACAAATTAAATGACATTTTTTTTAATACATTTCTCTGGGCAACATCTTTCCATATTAAGGATTCCATATAAGGTTAATGTGGCTTCTATTTCTGTCTCTAAAAAAAATAAATAAATAAACAAATGTTTTATGTTTTTGGATCAACCCAGGCAAGAAGAGAGCCTGCCCATGGGGTCTTAGCTGACTGTCAAAACAAACATACCAGGAACAAGTTGAGACAGGCTGCCACTAGTGCCACATCCATCCTCTCTTAAACCAGCATTGACCACAAGACATATACTTATGCACCCAGGCAGTTGCCACACCATGCCACATGCCTGCTTGATTAAGTGAGTGCTAGGTATGGCTCAATGGCAAGCCTCAAGCTGGGAAAGAACTTCTTTCAGGTTTTCGTTATGAAGAGGTAAACTGATACAGATTGTCAAGTGATCTGTTTTTTTTTTTAAAATAAAGATAAAGACATTTGTAGGTCAAGACTCACTCTTCTAGCAAGTCAGAACAAGTCTTCGTTGACAGGGTAAATTCTCTTTTTTACAGCAGAACCTATACATCATACCATATACAAAGCTGGTATAATAGAGATTTGGAGGATTTATGTGGTGTTCTGTGACTGAACATAATTGAGAAAGTGGTTGACATTTGATATGGATTTATAGTGCCACTTACCCAAAGAAATGTTTTTCTTTTGGCTCGTTTTCTAAATTCTAGTCTTAAGCGAGATGACTGAGTTTGCGCATTAAGATTCACGACACTAATTAAAACAATATTGCTGTGACTTTAAAGCCGCCAGATTATTTAAACCCATTGGAGAAGCTGATTTACAAAGGGGCAACTAATGTTTGTTTTTTGTTTTTTTTTCATTCTCACCACACGCTATATTTGCTGTGTTGCTTAGATACTTAGTGTTAATGAGTGATGCACAGAGAAAAGTGCACTGTTGCCACTTTTTGCAGCACAGAATTAGTGGCAAACATTATGAGACTGCAAGCCATTAAAATAAGAAATAGGTCTTAATTTATAGCTCTGGTCTGTTTGTCATTTGGCTTGGCTACTGCTTTGTTGCATAAGGATGTGTGGAATAATTACGGACACAGTGAGATGGGATTCATAATAAGGGTTGAGGATTATGAGGACTGCGCAGGAGGAGGAGACTGCGGCCTTCTGCAGCACCGCCTCCAGATGTGCAGATGGGGGCCGCAACTCTGTGTGGTTCCACTTTTATCGCAGTGGGAGAGAAACACGTCTTGTGAAGTTGATGCGCCAAGTCCAGCGTGTGCTTCCATGTGTGTGTAATGGTACCACCTTCATGATCAAATATTTCAACTTGCATGTCATATGCGTGTGTTTCAGAAAACGTGTTGGCTGGACTTTTCTTCTTGTGGCTGATAGTTTTACAACAACTGCCAGAGAAAGATGGGCTGTCTGTAAAGCATATGCTAGGGTCACAAAGATTTATTAGTGACAGGTTACCTGATTTCACCCTGCTAGTCCTGACACACAATCAAAACACATTCTTTCAGACACACACAAACCCATTCCCCCATGTTACCCCACCTCTCACCTAGATGTTTAAATGTCATCGCTAAGTGCCTCTTGCCTCGGATCATCTGCTCAGCTGGTTGTTCTGGTAACACACTTCAGCATCCGTCATGCTTCAGCCGAGCACCACACGGGCCATTCAGGGTGGCACTGCACAGATTTTTCCCATCCAAGGGCCTCAATGGGGCTCCAGGGAACCAGGTGTTACTCCCCCCTGCTCTCTCTCTTCTTTTCCAGGATGATTGAGACTGCACTACACACTAGAGAGGTGGAAGGCATTAACGTCCAGCTACAGACTTAAAGTCACCTCATTTGCCAAACTGCTTGACACGAGAGTGTGGCAAGACATAGGAAACCAGAAGTTGTATCAAAGGCATAGCGGCACATTTATTAGCCTGTTTCCTTTGTCAGAGAGAAGCCACATGGTCAAATTGAGCTGAGATAGCTTTGTTGAGAGCATGAAATGTTCGTGTCAAAGTTGTACATTGTTGGTGGGGGCAACAAAATTAGATGGCTAAAGATAGCACTTTTTCAGAACATTGTTGGGTGTTTTTGTTTTATTTTTATGGTGCATTTTGGTGTTTAATAAATCATTTCATTGGGTCCCCTGTACCAGCTGGTCTTCTCACATGTTAGCTCTGGTGTTGTTAATAATAGAAATTCACATAGCATGTTGTCTGCCTCTGGGAAATGTCTTTGACACTGGCTCGACGGCCTGCCACCGCACACACACCCAAGCATGTTGGCCATTGACAGTACCATAGCTGTGTATTTCTGTGTTCTGGCTCTGACAAGCACGTCGGATAAATCTAATGTCTAATGTGTGGGTGCTGTTGCCACTGTTTCAGCCACCCACACAGCTGTGGACAGCTGTTGGGACATGGTAGCCCTGTGCCTCAAAGTATAGGCCATGCACCAACTTTTTCCATAACTCCCCAGTGTTGTATTAAGTCTTTATAACCCTATATTCACTCATATGTGAGCGTAGGTTTTACATGCCAAAACAATCTGCCCTCTTTGTACTCTGTCAGCAGCTCAGACTGTACTTTTTCCTAGCCTGTTTTTATTCACCGAACATGTCTTCTGACTTTCCTGTGATCACCTGTGATATAGTAATGGAGCACACAGCCTTTGATGGCTTGAACCAATAGCTAAAATGATGATTATATACCGTGCCTGGTCATGAAGAGACAGCAAGAGAGTTCACTTTTTGTTCCAAAAAGCTTTGCTTTGATTTTTCCATTTCAAAGTCTGGTATCATACAAATATGCCGGGCAGAGATTATGCCACCCCTCCCACCCCCGTTTTGTACATGCTGCTCTCATCACTGAGAATAGAATGTATCCATAATAACTTGCACATGTCCCACTTTTGTCTTTGCGGTTTTCATTCGGCTATAAATTGAAGGTAGACACTTTTTTTTTTCTTTGTGTGATGTGTAAGACAGGTTTAAATGGATGTAATTTTACTTTGAAGCAATTGTGACTCATTAAATGGTGCCAGTTTGCGTGTACATTGCTGGTGGTTGTTGGAGCAGCATAAGGGCCTGCCGAGCCACTGTGATTCAAGTCCTCAGCTCAGAAAAAAGACATCTGGCACCCATTCGGGTGAGAAGGCGAGTGCCAACACGAACACATTAGGCGAGGGACCAAATGCTCTCAACCCCAGTCTAACACGGACCGCATGACAACCAAAATCGAAACCTTTCGGTGAGCTTCAGCATTTGCACTTCATTCTGTGTTGTATTGCTCTAAAGATTTCCCTTCCTTGACGCCAGTGCTCTCTGTAGTGAAACTGATCCTTATTGAATTATGAAGGAAGCAGTGCACAACCGTGTAGCCCAGCCACTCTCAAATCCGCTGTGGTCGACATAAAGAGAATGGTTAATTTTTACATTAGAGAGACTAGAGCTGATTTGGTGAGTGGCATGTTGTCACTACTCTACAAATGACCCCTAAACCTTCTGGTTCCTATTGGTACATCCCTTTCCACCCCTTCACAGTTTAGCTGACAACCCACATCTCCTAGGAACACAAGCAATATGTCATTTGACAACACATACAATTCATGTATGTTAATATTCTCAGCAGCACTGGTTTTGCTTACTTGGTCGCAGTTCCTTGAAAAAGTTATTGTTCACTCTCAACATCTGCATGAGTTTTTGATGAAAAACAGTACTACAAGTATACTAGTTTAGAATTTTGTTGGGCTGACATGCAACCAGTCTTTTGTAGGGCTGCTTATTGCAATATATGTGAAAATTGTTTTTATAAAATACTACAATAAAAGCTCTCTCCAAATACCCCTGCTTATTGGGAATGTAAAGTACGCTGTTAAAATTACTACATTACATGTCTTTAAATTAAAGTAGCAAGAGACTTAAATCATTTTTTTCTTCTTCGGGTTTGGGTCAAGAATGTTTAATTAAGACACCACAAAAAACATGCCATATGTTCATTTTTCATCTCCACATTTTGCAAGCAGCATTAATTTTCTGTCAGACAGGTTTGTGGTATTTGAAATGATATGTACTCTAGAATCTCTGCACCCCACAGATTTAAAGTACACCATTTGATTTAGTAGGGTTGATACAGCTTGCCAATAATGGCCTGGAAAAGTGACCATGCTGCTTTTTAGTTATTTTTCAAAACTGTTGAAGAAATATTCTTTGAAGTCTTAAAGTGATAAGCTGCAAGTCAGTGAGCAACATATGCTTTTAACTGGGTTTTCTTACAAGTGAGGACAAGATCACAAAATGGTTTTAAAAAAAAGTCAACACTAACTATGGCACTTAGTCAGTCAACCTTCCTCTGTGTTATAATCTGAAATCGGTGTTATATTTGAATCCAGATAATGGCGTTTATACTATATTGTCTCTTATTTTCTCTGTAATCAGTCCTTTCCAAGGCAGCCCATCCTAAACATCCTGCTGTCAGGGCTGTGGGTGAGCAGATCACAGTTAGGCATTATTTCATTTAAATGGTAGATATTGCATTTCAAGGGTAAACTGCAACATCTTGAATGCGACTCTTTACAGAAAACTCTGGAGCGTTGGTCCACATCTGACCTCAGGGATATGCTAACGCTGCGGCTTCACCGAGATTTAACAGTTGTCATGAAATCATTAAATTGAGACCGCTGCATCTGGCAGTCAGACAATAACGGCGATACATCACAGTGCAGCTTTTTAGTGCCAAGGAGCTGTGACTCATTTCTGATAAACATCTGCATCATAAAATAAAAGCGTGGCCTTGCTTGCATCTCGGTAATGGTACAGTGACTATCAGTTATGTGAGCAAGCGCTCTTTTTTTCACTGAACTGTAGTTTATTCAAAGCATACAGCTGCATCTGATACAAAATATTGGGTACAGATCGAGTGAGCATTGTCACTGTTTCCAGGTTTTACATGTGACGATATGTAAATTATCAGCATAATTGCAGTATTTCTCTGTTAGGCAGTTCCATAAACACTCTTGCCATTGGCCTGGATTAGCAATGAATATGTTTGGATTTTATGAAAAACTTAATTTCTTCGAAGTATCTGAGCAACATGAACACGTGAAGCTGATCAGCATCTTTCCTTAGTGGGTGCGAAGATTGTGGATGATATATTTTTGAAATGTTCAAGTACAGATACTGAATTGATCTGAATTTTAATTTAACATCCACTCTTCACATTGCATACTGTACATTTTATATCAGTTATCTATTCCATCCAGTAGAAACACGGCAATGTAAAGTACTCTCACATTACTAGAAGACAAGACAAAGCACAATATGCTTAATTCTGAATAACTACTTACATACTTGATAATATTCTTTGGGGCTAGTTTCATTTAGGGGATAGAAAAGTACAAATAAATCCCCATTTCACTTGATGTAAAAGGACAAAGAAGGATTTCCCAGTGGAAATTAATATGGCTTAGAGCATTAAAGGGACATCTGGTGATTTTTTTTTCCAAATCAGTCCTGGCAACAAAAAAGTAAACTGAGATTGTTTGCATCTGCAGAAGTCAATAAGATCAAATAAAAACTGTTTGCTGGATGAGGACTGAGCTACAGAAAATATGAGCTTATTTTCAAGTTGTCCCTCCATACGCCGACGTCTGTTGCATTACGTGTTAGACACAATTAAAAAAAGTCTGCAAGCCAAGTGCTAATCAATATCTTTCCTCTTCCTTTTTAATCAGACGGTGATATTTTTAATTTGTTTGTTTGTTTGTTGCTCAGATACAAGGTTGTATCTAGAATATTTATTTGGCCCAGAGGTTCCTCTTGCTTTGGTTTAAGTAAGCATTTTGGATTGTTAGCAGTCCCTGTGGAATTCTCTAATGACAGTCCCAATTTGGAGTTTTAATTCAGCGCTATACAGAAAACACTCTTCTGTGCAGCTGGCTGGTATGAAAAGCTGCCTCCATCGCAGGCCAAAGCCATTGTTTTACAAGTGGAAACCCCAACGACAATTATGCCTTACTGGTTATGGTTTGGCCGAGTGAGATGGCAGAAGCTCTCGCTTCATGGTACTCTCAAAATGTGGCTTTCCACAGTTAAGGCGAAACAAACAAGCGAAAACAAACAAACAGACAAAGAGCCTAAAAATTAAACTGACAAGAGGGGATAACACCACCAAAGACACAATGACATAAGTGAGAGTTTCCAGAGCTGTCACTCCAGTAAATTCTGGAGACCCAATAATGCGCATAAATGGAGGATTAGTGGTCAACCTTGAAAACACATGTGCTGAAAGCAAAGCTGGTGGAGCAGAGAAGGAAGTTTGGCACGTGCAGCAGCTGTGTGGTTGTAGGCACTGCAGGGCCCTTTGATCTTCTGTTCTCAGGTGTGACAGGGCTTTGGCAGACAGTGAGCCTGTTGCAGGCTGAGGCTGAGGCTGGACGGGCCCATATGGTCTCAGTGAGAGCGTGAGAAAGGGCACCTGCCATGGAGCAAAGAACAACTCAACAAAGTGAAACTTCTGAGGCAGTACTGGTGCTCAGGCTGTGTCAGCTAGGATTTAAAAATAATGTTTAGCGTTTTATTGAAGCATCTTGGCTCTCCAGATGGATGGATTTGATTAAAACTAGACAGCACAAAGACAGCTTTAAAGCAATTTTAGGGTACTGTATGAGATTAAGGACGCATCTGACATTATCCATACTATTCTGATATTGTGAGTTCCACCCGTGTCTTGTTAGAGTTGAGTGCATTCAAAATAATCCCTTTTCACCGTCTGCTGGCACTGCTGTGTTCATCTTTTATAAACTGGTACCACTATAAAGGATGATTACCTCAGCATTAACGGCCCCAGGGCTGATTGCATCTCATATTGCAACTGTCATTGTGTTGACCCTTTCATCAGCAGTGATCAGCTAAGCTCCAAAGGAGCCTAATAGGCTGGGGTATATAAAACACAGTGCCATCATCAACTCAGCAAATTCACAGTTCGCCTGGTAACCCGTCTTAAGGTCTTTCAATAAATCAGTCCAACTAAGGATTTATGAAAACGACTGAGTGAACCCAGAGGTCACAGGCGGTTTAATTTGATACTTGGCAGTAAATCCTCTAATTGTTTTCCAGTGTGCCTTTACAGTTGTACAATAATACCACAAGAATACTAGCTTGCATATCTGGATATATAAAAGGAAACAAAATATCATTTTTATGTGCTGTCTGCTGGACACACCTATGTTTAATAAAATTTTGCATTTGATTTTGCCCTATAAAACCTTGTCTGCAAAATAGGAAATTAGCCTGTTACCCTAATGCTTAATGAGTTGCATGTTTTTTAGGAATCCAAGTGAACCATTACTGCCATTTTGTCATGATTTGGCGGGCTGTGTTTCAGTCCTGGGCTCTATTATTTCTTATGGGCTAATTAAGACATTAGCCATTATAGAAATTCCTGCACACTCGTTGTGGAGTCAAACTGTCGTCTTTTGACTTGTTCCAACTCCCCCGGTGCCTGGGCAGAGCTCAGGCCTGAGGTTTTTTTTATCCCCTCTGCAGCTGTGATTTCTGGAGCAGACACACGAGTTAGCAACCACTGTGACCTTTCTGACCCCATCAGCGTCCATCCAACACGATAACCTGAGGATTCAGACAGATTAAATGTTGAGTTCTTTCGATGTATCCTGAGCAGCAAGGCCCTCTCCTTCTGCTTCTAGTTTTCACTGCTCCCTGACTGGAGTTTGTTAGCTCTGTCATTTGCAGGGAGACTTTACAAAGGTCACTGTCTGTGTATTTTTCATTAACAACCGAGCGGTGCTCACTCCTCAGCTGGATAATGAGAACCATCGCCTCTGCAGATCTGGAGAAACATTTTTGGTGTCAGCAAATGTCGCAGCTTGATGGCATATAAATGTAATTTATCAGCATGTTTATGTTGCTGGTTTAGTAGGACATTTTTATGCCCCACTAGAGCAGGGATGCTGTGTCAGTGCATAATGACAATGTCACTTGCAATAACAGACAGATTTGGTATTTGTGGCGTCATCTCATAAAGTAGCTCTGCACAGTTTGTGAACTGTGACAACTTTATGATTGTCTTTTACTCTCTTTAGGATAACTTTTTGATAGGAAAGCACTAAGCTATTGCATGAGAAAGAAGTGAGAATATAACTTTAAACAAGACTAGTATATGAGTTTGTTCTTTAACTATTCTGGTACATATATATTTGTATTGTAATATTTTATTTGAAAACAATGCATTAAAGTCCTAATCTCAACAATACAGTGTAAATGTACTGGACCAAAAGGACAGGGGTTCAAAGGCTACTGACTATTTTAATATGATGGATGCAGCTCACATTTGGTACGTGTGCAAAATGATATTGTAATCTTCAAATAATATGAGGGACTGAGCTTCTCCAGCTCTCACATCATGTCTGCGAGGGAAGGGACACTTTTATGGCAACACTAAAAGAAACGATTAAATGTCTATGTTTGATCTTTCCAGGGAGTAGAAAAAAGGGTAACACTTTAATCAGTTCAGTACCTTTTGTTTTTGTGCATGGGCTTAACAGCACTTTAACACAAAGTAATTGTCAGACTAATTTTGGCTTTTAACCCAACCCCTTGCAGATTCAGAATTCTCCAAAGCGTCGTCTTCATCACATTTTGAAGACATGTCCCAAGTGTTGTGGGCCAAACTGCGCTGTCAGTGACAATTAAACAGACTGACAGCTACACAGAGGGAAGAGGCTCCTCAATATCTTGTAAACAAGTTACAAAATGGAAAAAGAATAGTACAAACCTCAGTTTGGCCCATGATGCTGCTACAGTATTGGTTATAACTGATCAAAGGGTCTGTGCTATTGGATAATGGCCATGCTAGCAGTACAGCCAATAGCAAGTCACCATGGAGAAGCTTGATAACAGAGCTCATTTGAATTTAGCTTTCTTGCAACAGAGGTTTTGCATGCCAGCTTATCCATGAAGTGTGCATTCCCCATTGGTGGTGTCATTTATGGTGAGGTGGATTCATGGATGAGTGCCACTATGGGAGAACCAGACCAATCTAATTATCATCACTCCATCAAACTGATCTTGCTCTCATTTTAATGTAAGCCAGAAATAAAAATAAATAAATAAAACAAAAAAGTGGAAAACAATCCAAAAAAAAAAAAAAATCAACAAAAAAACAATGAACTCCTTAAACATAGTGTGCAATGGCAGGCAGAAAAATCATAAATCGTTTCTTGGGTTTGAGATTCAACAAGCCTTTTTTCATTTACTTGCTGTTGCCAGATTTGATTAATAGGTCAGCCATTTTTAATGGATCATTTCACTTCCAGTAAATATGTGCACAATCACACTCTTTGCCTCTCTGAAATGAGAAAAAGAAACACAATTCCTTTTTGTTTTCAATCTTGTAAACCACAACATTTGTATGTTGTCCAGTAATGACAGTGTCAGAGAGAACGAGCCCCAGAGGGCCTTCTGGGCTTCAGTTCTGAAGGCCACAAGCTGACAGATACATGTAGGAGAACAAGGCAGAGAGGAAGCCTCATCATGACTTTGTGCAACCACCACCCCTGCCCCTCATAGCCAAGACTTCTTCAGTGACCGGGACACCATAACCTCAAGTGGATGACATATTCTTATGGCAGACACTCACAGAAAAAACAGTGTTTTTGTACAAGGGTGTAACTGCTATTTTTTTATCACCAGCAACTCCACAGCGACTGCAGTCTATTAATCTCCAAATCTTTTGCAGAGAGTTCAAACTGATGAAGTATGGTGAAATGTGTAACCATGTGTCAGCTGTTTGAATTGGATTTAAGAATTAATGTTCTCCCTTTAATGGCCATTTTAGTCATGCTACTAGTACTTCAGAACAGATACTTGCACTTTCACTCAAATTTTGTATTATAAAGACATATTTGATTTAATATGTCTTTATAATACAAATTGTATTATGTAGTAATTGATACTGTATAACAGTTCAGATCTTAATCCTTGAATACAGCATCGTTGTTAGTCATTGTTTTGCTGAATTTATTAGTCTAGGTTTTAGGCACACTAGTTGTTTAGGTTTGCTTATCCAACGGACACCATTGAGACTCGATTCCAGACATACAGTCATACAGCCAGATTCATAAAGAAGCAACTTGAGCAACAAGATAAAAACGTATTACAGCAGATGGCATAGGCTTCAAAGAGCCCTGCATTATCCTTACACTAATCAATGTAATCAGTGTACATTGTGTAAAAGGCATATTACTGCATGGACCAGTCACAGTTGCAGTTATGGTGCAATGTGTAGTTACATTTCTAGGGAGATGCTTGTCAGTCTGAGGTGAGGGTATGCAGGTGTGTCTGGCATCACACAGAAGTCCTGTGGATATTTGGAACAACCTTTTTGTCCATAGACTGTGCATAAATGATGGACGTATGGGCGATGATTCAGCAGAGGGCGAATCCTCTGGTTGCAAAAAGAAGTTTGCTTGTATAGAAATCTATGAGAAACTGAACATCCTGCTCACTTGATCTATGACTTTAGTGAATACTTTCATGATGAGGTTAGGTTCTTCCAGGGACTTCCAGGGACCCATCTAGCATGGGTGCTAGAAGAGGACAAAAAAGAACACAAGGGAACAGACGTAACAGGGACAGCACAAAAATTAAAATCACGTATGGTCTGTGTTCATAATATTTCAAACTTAAAAGCACATTTTAGCAAGAGCTAATAAACTAAAGTAAAAAGGTAAGCATGGCTGTTAGCATGTTGGCACTGTCACAGTGATGTTAAGCTGTAGGCTAGCCTTGCTGTCAACTTGTCTTCTTGGTAAGTCTTGCCTTTTCTTTAGCTGTCTTTAGTGTCTGATGTAACAATTTACTGGCTTTTTTTTTTTTTTACTTAAATTAAACAAAACTAAAAGCTTGGAAACATTTTTTTCATTGGGCCTAAAGATAGTTATGGATTGCCCACATTCATATTCAAAGTTAAAAAATCAGCAAAAGGAGTAGAAATTTAACCAAAGAAAAATGGCTAAATGAGTTGTTGCTGCTGCAAAACAGCAACAACTCAGTTCCATTAGTTCATACGTTAAATGCACTTGAATTATGACATACAGATATACATTAATTGCGCCAAAAAAAATAATGCAATGAGTGCAGTAAGAAAAGATACCTGTTATGGGCTACTATTACTTGTTACTTGAGAAGAGTGAAGTTACAACATACAAAGAGCTGAGGTGAAACCGTGTGCTAAAAACAAAAGAAAACTGTCCACTGCAGCCACTTTCTGTGTTTCTGGACTTTTGTCATTTGGTGTTTTTTTCACGCTTCTCCCTTTCCTGATCAGGCTCACTTTTTAACCAATCACCATTTGACCTATGCATACCATCGGGCTACATGCTGTTGTTATTTTGGAGGACTGCACACAAGCATGTCTACTCAAAATTCTTCACTCTGCATAGCCAAATACCTAAGCAAATGGAAATAAACGCGCTACTATGAATCCCACTGAAGTACAGCTCAGTAATTTAATTTGACTATTTGAGCACTGCAATTTTAACATTTTTATGGATCTGTTTCTTGGAATAAATGAATACATTTAGTATCTTGTGGAGGAAAAACTGTCAGAGTTTCCTCTGAGACTCTGACAAAATATGCCAATCCACTCTGGCCCAGTGCGGATTATACCTGTGTCAAAATGCCTGACACATCTTCACAAGTCCTTCACAAGTGCAAGTTCTGCATAACAGTGAGATTTCAAAGAGTTACACCACGAGCTGTGATAGTACACACAACTGCCTGTGTAAGTGATGAATCTTTACAAAGAGGCCTTCAGCATCCCAGGAGATGTCCTCATCTTCTGTGAGAGGGAGAGGTAACACAGAGGACAAACCAAACCAGACACTGCAGCTACCTTTCTAATGTATATTTATAGCACTTCACTTGCATTTAAAAAGTTTAGAAACGTATCTAAGAATGCTAAATATCTTTGATCCCCTTCTCAGCATAATGCAAACAGATAATTATGTTTACTTTTTTCTGGCTATTGATATATACATGGTTTAACTTATGAATATAACAGACAGTATCAAAGATAAGTCTGTTCCTACAAGGATGCTTTGTACCTGCTCTCTAGTCTGCAATTTGTCAGTGTGATATTTTTATTCACTTTCATATCTCCACTGGCACTAATGGCTTGTGGTCTGACAAACAAGAAAACTTCAATATGGCTCTATTGGTGTTGCTTTATTTTTCTTTTCACTTTATTTATTTAATTTTTCCTTTAATGTCGTCCGCAGTTGGAGGTGGTTTACAGGTGGGTTCATAGCAAGGTTAGCTAGTCTACCTTTTTCTATTGGACCCGATTTGAGGTTTAATCAGCCAGCAGTGGTGACGCCACTCATCTGTCTCCCCCTGTTTGAAGATAATATCATCTTGAGCTTATTTCAAACATATTCTGAATCATAATACATTTTATGCAGACATTAATAACTGATAAAGAAAAGGAAGCAAAGAGTTTAAAGTAAGAACAGCCATTAAAATACAACAGGGGAAAGTATAGAGTTGGCTTACCTCTGATTGCTGATCAGTCGTGCTCCTTCTCTTAAGTTTGATCCCCTCTTTGCTCCATGCTAGTCAATCATCAGGAACAATAAACCAAGTTGCTGCAGGCGTGACAGTGTGGAGAGTGGAGAGGAGCATGGTGGCTACTCGTCAGACTAATTAACCATACAGACAGGGCCCGACGCCATAACCCAAGACAATTCCAATCTGAAGGGCTGTAATTGAACTGACAAGTTAATTACAGGCTGATATTATCGCGCGTTCCTTGTAACACCCCTCTCCAACCCCCTCCCCCTTTCTCCCTTTCCTCTTGTCTCTTTCTCTTTCCCGTTCTCTCAAAACTACTCTACCTCCCATCCTTGGATGTGTTAATTAACAACGGTAGCCCAACAGGTTTTGAGCTTGCACACATGCCCCCTTGTACTCCTGACCTTTTCACCTGTGCTGGATCTATAATTAAACAGAAATAAGTCCACTTTGTCTCATTTTCATTTACAACATTTATGAGCTGCACTTTGTAGACGGAAAACTCCCACCAGCCCTGGCAGCAGTACCACAGCCACAAGCCCCTCGGCTCAGAATTCTCCACCCGATCCCACCCTGCACCTCTGTGCACCTCTGTAATTAGCGTTAGCATCTTCTTTAAACAAGCTACATAAAGTTTAGTGGCAGGATTAAATCAGATCATTACCATAATATGGCTGTGCAATTTGCCCCTATCTCTCTGCTTTTCCGCCACATCAAAGCCCTGCGGAGCACTGGTGTAATTGGGCCATGCCGCCTTGTCAAGATGATTCAGCCTGATGGCTGCTCCTCTCACTGAAAAACCTCCTGGGCATGATAATTAATGGAGAAGAAAGTCAAGTCAACATGAAGAGAAGAAGAAGGAGGAGAGAAAAGGAACTTAAAAAAAACTTTGGACAGCTCCACATGAATATTTCACACCTTTGACTTATTCAAAATTAACATTATCAATTTGATGTATAATGGATATTAACTTTGTCAACGCTGTTTCCTTTTAATCCAGCTATGTTTTTCATGATGTTTCTCAATCTGATACCTTATGCTGTGACCTTATGAGTGGTTCCAGTGATGTAAGGGGAATGAAATCAAAGTTTGTTTGGCTCATTGTATCCGTCTTAGATCAATGTCGTCATTCCTGATTAGGTGTTGACATGAGGACAGCTGCCATTCATTGAGTTCACATTGATTTTGAAGCTGATTTCCCTTTGGAGTTAAGATAACAAACAGTGCCTTGTGTATCTATTAAAATTTTCTTTTCAAATAGTCTCGTGAGACCAGTGGCAATGGTGTTACAACAGCCTCGGCGTCTTACACAAAATCAGTTTTCTTTGATAATTTACATCATTATGTCACCTTGTGGGAAGAATGCACATTATAGGCCTGCTGTGCCTTTGTTGACACTCTTTGCCAACACACTTTGGTAATGAATAAGGCAAAGCTTCAAACACAGACAGGTGCTGGGCGTCTAGTAACTCTCACTGAATATCCGGAGTAGAAAGTCAGCTTGGGTCACTGTTGATTTGTTGCAAATTAGCACCATATGTTTTATCTCTGAGTTTACATATGAATGACTCAAAACACAGAAAGGGAGGCTGAGAGTGGGCAAGGGGATGAATATCGATGATTCCTCTGTATACTGGGTTTGGCGAAGATGTGAGGGGGAGCAGAATGGTGCCTGCCATTCAAATGTCTGTCATCTGTTCAGCCAGTAAGGAAGGATAGACAATGCCGGTGACAGTTGGTGACAGAGACAGCTGGTTGTCTCACTAGCCCCTGCCTGTGATCCACTGTGAGGTGACACTTCGCCCAAAAAAAGAGAAGGAAAGTGGGGAAAAAAAAAAAATCTCAGACTAATCAAAACAGCAGACCAGACACCCTGCCTGCACCAACAGGAGACCAATGCCACAATGACGCCCGGCTGGCACATCAGACAATACTTTCTCTGTCACGGTGCCCTGCAACTCCTTCTTCCTCCTTCCATCTGCCCTCCTTCAAGTCTTCGCCCACCAGCGTCAGGGGCACTGGGGGTTGTCAGCTAAAACCAAGTAACCTTTCTGCTCTTTCATTTCTTCCACCCCAAATTTGAATATGAAAAGGGACCCTCTCCTACCCAGTCAAAGACCATCACTTTAATGACATTTGGCAGTCATTTGATTTATTAGGTTTTAGAGGGAGGGGAGAAGAAATCCACTAAATATTTCATATGCCATGCTAATCCTTGTAATATTGCCAGCTGAAGCCATGTACCTGCACCGCTAAGACGTGAGGCACATGGATTTCTCACAGTCAGATGGCTGGAAATGCCTGTGAGTCTACTGAATAATAAAATAGCTGTATTGAAATATTTAGACTTTGATTCCCATTAAAGGAATCTTTAAAACATGAGATTTACATTTCAGGAAGAAAAGAATAGTGATAGTAGAGACAGCAATCACAACACACTCACACAGAAAAACCTTCAGCCAGTCTGAATAACAGTGTCTCCTTCTGTACTCCCTCTGAAAAGTAAATTTTGAGAGAAACAGACGGTATAGGTTCAAACAAAGAGCACGCTGCCACGGCAGAACAAATGGCTCACAAGAAGCTGTTTGCGTGATAGCATGTGTTGTGTTTCTACGGCTGATGCCGGGTGAAAAGCACAAGTGACGAGAGATAGGGCCTACACATATATAAAACATTTTGTGACAAAAGTAGCTTCAGAACTGGGAATGAAAGGAAAATGAGGTGTCAGCAGTTTCATCCCACTCGCAACACTTCTCTCATCTCAGCCCTGTTTGACATTTCCACAGCTGCTCTGAGCAGTAAGCGTCGTACTGAGGATACCAATGCGCTCTTTGTTCGCAGAGCGCTTTGTCCATTTGACTGGGTTCCAGATAGAATGAGAGAAGAGACAAAGAGTGACAGAGACATAAACGGAAGCATGTGGTTGACTATCTGCATCTCCAGACCTTGAGGCCTACAGTTGGCTGACAGTATGCAGGCCTGATGTGGAGGCGCATAGGCAAATGTGCCACATGGTGCCTTGTTCCCTCCAATCTCAGGACACTTCTGGTTAAATTTGTCTCTCCCCACAAGTCCTTGGCAGCCATGACTACCTCTTTCATATTTGACATTGACCTCGTTGTGACATCACCCCCTCCGGGCACCGTGGCATCACTGAGAGATATGATGAAAGCATCCAACCATGGCCACCATGACTACACACAAAACAGACACCACTTTGAACCTTCCATCTCCTTTTGTTTTCAGTGCAGTTTAAGAGCAGGGGTGGTCAGAGGCCAGCACAGCTTGTCGTAATGTGCGGCTCACATGTGGTCAGAGCCTGAGTAATGCTACTTCTTTGGTCGGGCCATGTTGAGGGATGTGCCGCAAATATCCACAGACTGAAATAACAACAACTGTACGACAGTAAACGCTACAGATCTCACATTTCATTTTTAACCAACCAAAACCAGCGTGCTTTTCTGTTCTGTTCCACATAACTGCACTGCTGTAGGCTATTTGCAATATGCAATACCCAAAGGCTTTGGAGAAGGTAAGATGAGAATTTGCTCTGTTGACTAGAGAAGAAACTGTGATCATTCTGTTCCCAGCAGATTCCTTTACTTTGGGAATATGTGTCATAGTGGCATGTGTCACATAATAGTATTGTTTTTAAGTGTGACATCTATGCTCATCTGCATTGCCTTTAAGAAGAGATGATGTGCACGAGAAGGTATGTAAAATATACTTTATTTAGTCTATATAGGTTTTCACTTATGAGTGGATAGCTTCTCTCAGCTTCTTGCTGCACAGTATGAAGGCCCCTAGGAAGCTTAAGGAAGATGAAAACCCTGAGGAGACACTACACCATATTTGCTGTGAGCGGGATTGTGGGTAATGAAGCAGATGCGAATGAGGTTGTGTATCTTTTGGGTGTCAGTTTCTGCCATATGCATATGTGGGCTCTATGAGTGCACGTGCATGGGTGCTCAAGCCGGAGCAGCTAGTTTAACGTGCTAATCACGGCTACTGTGTGTGTAATTGGACATAACAGGCATCACTCGAGCAGAGTGGGCGGGATGAGGCAGCGTGGCTCCTTGAAGGCCCAGCTAGCTAATTTGCACACAGTGATATTCCCACGTTGACAACTGGAGGCAAATAAATGAGCTGGGGAACAGCAGCCAGACAATATGCCACTATGCACCCGCTGCTTGATTTGCCACCAGGGCTTCAGCACCCAGGTAGCACAATTACTGCCCATTCTCTCTCCCTAAATTGTGAAGCGGAAGAGAAGTGACACCCATAAGGCGTGCATCACTGTAATCGAATCTAAATGAAGACTGTGCATAACCAGAGCTCCCACCTGAGACAGTGGGAGAGATGTGACCGTGCCAGCCTGTCAACACCGTGTCAACACACCCGTTCACAGCCCCGTCTGCATGCATAATCACACCAATCATTACGGTGTCAATGATGATAATGTAAATATAAAGAGTGGAGGCAGGAAAGAAGAGGAAACAGAGAGCAGCAGGGAACGACAGGGAAAGGTTCAACTTAAAGAGTAGAAATAGTGCTGGTAAGCGTGAACAATGTAGCAATAGAGAGGAAAAATGTTCAGTTTAATTTTGATCATTTACACTGAGGTTTCTTCACATCAGCTGGTAAGAGGAGCTCACACATCACACCTATGCCAGAGTTAGGTTGGGTGATACTTTTAGGGGTAAATATGTCATCATCACATGATGGCTAGCTGATAGAAATACTGTTTATCTTCTTTTAAGTTCTGTTTCTGTTTACAAATAAGTAATACATTTTGTTTTGGTAATGCCATTAGGGCCATACCACTGAGAGTTCAAAATATCATGCTTAATGAATGACAGTAATATTAGCTAATATTAGCTAGCCAGGCAATGTTCAATAATTGACAGAAAAGTCCCATAATAAGTCAAATTAAATCATATTGACATACAATGTGACAACCTAAAGATGACTTGTAATTAGCCTTTTTTTTGAAACACTATTGAATTGCATGTAACAAACTGAAAATAATGAGCTATGTGCATAGAATATGTCTGGTTCCTGGTTTGACAAGCTTAGATTGTGACATGTGTAGCACAGGTCATTGCACATGGTTGTATCTGATAGCTGGTTAGCAATGTAGCTTGTTACCTCCAAAAGGCAGCACAAAAATTGAAGACTGCTGTCACAAAGCCAATTACTCTTATTGAATCCATCCAAAAGAGCCATCACATTAGAAGTTCTAATAATCTTGTTGTTGGTGCACTACAGTGTGCACAGTCTAGTTGTATGATGCAGAAACATTCAGCTAATAAAACATTTTTTACAGATAGTATGTTTTAAGAACATAGTGTATAACTCATAAAGCAGTATATGGCATTTCACAGTTAATACCTTTTCTTAACATTTTAATAGGTTTTACCCTACTGACCAAGGTCTGAAGACCTGACTCGTGTTAATTTTCAAGGGCTGTCTTTCTAATAATAAAAAAATAAAAAAAATAAAGATGACAATAGGTTAGGTGAGGCATACTCTGGACAGAATAACTGCAAGTCCTTCTGTCTCTATGTGTGTGCATGTGTGGATATGAACTTGCTCATGACCGCAGAAGTTTAAATCATTGCTGATGTCAGAAGGGACACGCTCCATGCCACCCACCATCATTATCAGCACTTCCTGGTGCCAAAGGGGAAGCATTAAATCTTCTCCACCAGCCCGGCGATTGAGACTGTCACTGTCATTAACCTGAGGTGGCGTCGGTGCAGGCCGCTCAGCCTGTTAGCCACGATCCCCATTGACATCCACACACTGCTAACCTGCCAGCAACAGAGACGTGTGTCTGTGTAATACTGGAGCCTGCAACCAGCCTGTTTCTGTCACTGCCACCTCTCAAAAAAAAATTTACTCAGTTCCTGCGTCGAAAGCAATATAAGCCAGACCCTTTAGGAGTTGCTGATGCAGATCTCAGTGAAGAACGGGATTAAGAAAGTTACATCTCTTCTCTTCTCTTTTACGTTGCTTCTACTAAACGGCTTTAAAATTGTTGTCAGCGTGCTCTGACCTTAATTTGCCAGGCAGCTGGATTCTTGCAAGATTCATTGGGTTTATTATCACAAGATAGTCCATCTTGACAGGCTCAAACTATGCTTGTAGCTGAACCACAATCGATTTATCGGCCAATCAGCAGCCTATGATATACTATCGTCCGCAAATACATAAATAGGCTTCATCTAAACACCTGCCAAATATTTTTTGTAAATGGCCCGCAAGTACCTTAAATTTTTATTTCCTGGTACAACATGCTAATTAGCTACACTAAATAACTACACAGACTAATTCCTACCAAGCGGCAACCTCAGGGGCTGAAAAATCAGGCTAATCCAGAAATGCCAATAAATAGCATTCGCTTGAACGGAGGCGGGCTCTAAAAGTCAAAGTCAGTCTCCCGTGTTAAAATTCCCAGTGTTACACAGAAATACACCGGATGGCGCAAAGGAAATTTCCCCTATTCACAACTGTTTATAACTCATTCTGCTAAGGGTTAAAGATGTAATTAGAAGCAAGGCCACTCTGAGCAGCAGACGGGTGCTGAATAGGCCGCTAGCTGTCTACTAGCCTTCACCAAAGCTCATTTGAATCACTGAACTGAACCTCTCAACTGTTTTTGTGGTGTTGGTGCCATTTGGAGCATTTTTTATGCAGCTAATAAAGCTGCAGAAGAAGACTGTCCCTCTGTTTTGGTAAGTGAAATTGTAGTATTTTAGTAGCGTGTTATTTAGCACTAATTTGGAGCCATCTGATGCACCTTGCTAACTAAGCTTGCCAGTGCTAGCCGATAACTATAGCTTATTATTTTAAAACAATCACGTTTGGCTCCAAAAAACAAAATGCTTTTAAAGAATTAAAACTCTGGTAGCCTAAATAGGTTTTCTGTTCTGTGTTCTTAAGAAAAACATGTAAAGAAACCAGTGAATGTTTTAGAAAAACCTTACGTTTTCCTTGATGTTGCCTCTGTAGCTTAGCAGCAAGGTGCTAAATTTGATTTCCTTTGTTTTGATTCTATAAACCCGTCATTCCCATGTTTCAGTCATCATACTGGCCTGAACAGTACCCACAGTGAGCAGTTTCCTTCCCTGTCATGAACACCGGTGTGACAAAAAAGAAAAAAAACAATTGACAGCACGGCTGTGGTCAAACTGAGGATGGCGACACCCTGTTTAACAACGACAGTGTACTTTGTGCTGTAAGCATAACACATGATTTACAGTACAGTGGATTTTATTTTAAGGGATCCAACTGACTTCTTGGGTAATGATGAAGTGGCAGTGCGGGGATATAGGATGTCGGCCAGTCTCCGGAGGCTTTGACCAGACATGTTTTCCTCTTTCTTTAGCCCACAATTAGAAGCGATAGTCTCCCACTCATACGACGGCTCCCTCTCCTCAGCAGAGATATATTTATCTGAGGATAATTGGCCATTAAATCCTCACTTGACAACTGTGAAAATGCCACCCCAAGAGTAATCTGCCTGCCAGAAAATGACAACGGTTGGCAGAGCTGTCGACTGCTGAGAGCCACATCAGGAATGAATGGATCTATTCCATGCACTCACATCCATACACGTGAACACATACACATGGAACAGAGCTGGCTGTCCTAAACAAATTATGTCCTGTTCCCAGTCTTTTTTTTTTTTTTTTTTTTTTTTTTTTTGAAACAGGG